>JARNME010000701.1:0-12683 GCA_030179655.1 Scaptomyza flava
AAGAGTCATACATACCAGTTGGAGCATGACCGGGGATTCCGAGTGGTCATTCGGCACCTCCACCGGTCTACCCCTCCGGATTGGATCCGAACCAAGCTTACGAACCTTGGTTATAGGTTCGTTACCTGAACGTCATTAAACGTAAGTTCTCCAAGGAACCCATAGACCTCTTCGAGGTTGAATTTGAAACCACCGACAGCATAACGGAGGTTCTGAAGCTGACCACGCTGGGAAATCAGCAGATTGTTGTGGAACGTCCGCTGAAAGCAGTTGATGCTGTGCAGTGCCATAGATGCCAGCAGTACGGGCACACGAAAAACTACTGCCGCCGGCGTTTCGTGTGCGTGAAGTGTGCTGGCGACCACCAGTCCATTGAATGTTTAAAGACTCTTGAAGAACCTGCAAAATGCGCCAATTGCAGTGGTCAACACGCTGCTAGCTACCGTGGCTGTAAAGCATTCGCTGAAGCTTGTAAGGTACGTGAACCAGCAAGCATACAACGAGCTAACGGCATCCTAGCGAAGCTTAAGATTCCGCTGGTACCTGCCTCTGTTCAGCAAGCTGTAAATGGAAACAAACATTATCCAGCTAGCCGCAACAAGGTCCAACCTCTACGCTTTCTGCCTTTGCAGCCGCACCAGCAAACAGAACCTCGTCAGAATGTGCAGCAGCACCAGAAGCTGGCATATCCTCAGCCACTAAGCAGTACTGCTCCCTCCTACGCTTCAGTTGCTAGAGGTGCTCCTCCGCGCCCGAATCAGCAACCAGAACCAATTCAGCATGTTAAGCAGCAAAGGCAGCCCAGGCTGGCCAGCCCAAGCAGGCGCCGATACGCGTAACCACAGCTCAATCACGATTGGCTTCTAGGCAGACCTCCCGTAGTCGTAGTCGCAGCAATCGTTGGAATAGCCATGGTCCTCACCAGGACTTCAACCTATTGATTTGTCAAAAACTAGACAAACTTCGGACATCCTCATTCAGGATCGCTCTCGGAGGTCTGTATCCAGCGCGCCACATAATTTAGTTAGCATTGAAGGAAAAATTGACCAGCTCTTAAGCGTAATGCTAAGAATGATGAGTACCATAGAAGCCAATGGAAACCTTAATGTGTAATCCTCCCACATTTGCCAATACAGCTCCTGCAGCATTTCCAAACAATACTCATTTAAAAATTGTTTCGTGGAATGCTGCTGGGCTTTTAAACAAGCTAGAAGAGTTGGAAGTACTTGCTATCCGTAACAATGTGGACATTCTACTGGTGACTGAAACCCATCTTACTGGGTCGGACAATGTAATAATCCCTGGGTTCCTAACATACGTTGCCAATCATCCCTCAAATCGAAGGCGCGGAGGAGCCGCTGTCTTTGTTAAACATACGATACGTCACCTAGCTCAACCTCCCTTATTGCTACCTAAGATTCAATGCGCCGCTGTCTCAGTCGCTCTCCAAGACGGAGGAGCATTCAGCATCTCATCGGCTTACTTGCCTCCACTTCTTGAATGGACAAGTGATGATTTTCACGAACTTTTCTGTAGCATGGGTAGAAAGTTCCTGGTTGCTGGAGACTGGAACGCCAAGAACAGCTGGTGGGGTAATTCCCGAGCTTGTAGTCGAGGTACTAGGTTGCTACAGTGCATCCAGTCGCACAGATTTAACGTTTTGGCAACGGGCTCTCCAACTCATTTCCCGAACAATACACGACAGTCACCCTCTGCAATTGACTTTGCGGTGTATGGAGGATTCAGTGATACGCGACTTCAAATCAAAGCTCTTCACTATTTGGGATCTGATCACCTCCCGCTTGAGATTACTGTTTTGAGCGCGGAACCCTTAAGAGCCAAGAAGCTGCAATTGCTCCCTGCCGGCTCAGACATCAAGAAGTTTCAAAGGTGGCTTGATGAACATGTGCTCACGGACACTGAGATCAGATCGGGTGCGGACATTGAAGACTGCATTGACATTCTCGAACGCAACATAAATAGTGCTGCCAGTTATGCGGCTAGGCGACAGCATACCCCTCGCCGCTCCCAGCAGACCTCTCACGCTCCTAGTAGAACTGTTCTGCTAATGATAGAAGCCAAGCGTCTACTAAGGAAGCATCTGTCAAGGCATCGTCACCCTCTGATAAGAGTCTTAGTGAACAGCCTCACTAATCGCATATCAAAAGAGCTTAAAAAAGAAAAAACAAATAGAACTAATAGAATGCTGGAATGTTTGGATCCGGATGATAGATACAACATTAACAAGCTCTGGCGCATAACAAGTTCCATGAAGCGGCAACCTGCTCCCAACCTGCCTGTAAAAAAGCACGCCGATGGAAATCTACCTGCTAACAGCAGAGACGCCTGGTGTAAAACCACGGAGGAGAAAGCAGAAGCATTTGGGTTACATCTTGAGGGCAGATTCACACCTTTCCCTACCAGCCAGTCTCATGATGGAGCAGAGATCACCAGACAAGCGCAAGAGTGTCTTCCCACCTCTGAACTTAACTTCAGGCAAGTTACGCTGGCTGAGGTGCAAGATTTAGTCAAGCAGCTCAAACCCAAAAATCCCCCGGGCTTGACCTTGTGGACAACCGTACTATCAAGGCTCTGCCGCAGTCAGCTCTTGTATATATTACTTTAATATTCAATAGTATTATCAAATACGGGCATTTTCCAAGCAAGTGGAAGTGTGCTGTGGTCAAGATGATACCAAAGCCTGGGAAGCCTTCGGAACAGCTTTCATCATATAGACCCATTAGTCTGTTATCTGGAATCTCGAAGATCCTTGAGGCAATCATACTCAGACGACTTTTTGAAAGTGACACATTTGCTGAAGCAATTCCCAAACACCAGTTTGGCTTCCGGAAGGAGCACGGCAGTGATCAGCAACTGGGAAGGGTAACCCAATACATCCTTAAAGCTTTCGAGTGCAATGAATACTGTCCAGCGGTCTACTTGGACATTCAAGAGGCTTTCGATCGTGTGTGGCACGACGGCCTGCTATACAAGCTTAAGGGCTTGCTCCCTCTGGTCTTATTTAGAGTGCTGAGTAGCTACCTCTCTAAGAGAACATTTATGGTTGAGTGCAGTGGAGGTGTGCGCTCTTCAATCAAGTGGATCAATGCTGGTGTACCGCAGGGGAGCGTCCTGGCACCTATCCTATATAATATATACTCAGCTGACATGCCACTGCCTTCTGGTGATATGCTCCTAGCGACATATGCGGATGATACAGTCATCATGGCCAAGCATGCTCGCCAAGAGAACGCGATAGCTTACATCAACCGTTATCTGGGAATTTTCTCCAGTTGGGCCCACAAATGGCGAATTAGAGTCAATATATCTAAAACGGCGCACGTGTTGCATACGCTGCGGGCAGCTAGCCCGAGCGTTTTACCAATCATGTCTGGTAACGTGATTGCATCTAGTCCGACGCACACTTATCTAGGTGTTCGCCTGGACGTGAAGCTAAACCTTAACCAACACGTCACTGCTACTGTCTCCAAGGTCCGCTCAAGGATGAAGAAACTCCACTGGTTGATAGGCAACTCTAAGCTTCCCCTTAAGTCGAAAGTAATCATTTACAAGCAGCTCATTGCGCCGATCTGGCAGTATACCATGCCAGTATGGGGACCACTAACAAGCCAGTCACACTTTGATGGGCTTCAAGTCATCCAGAACAAAGCGCTAAGATTGATTACAAGTGCTCCGTGGTACGTGAGGAACAACGCCCTACATACTGATCTAAAAGTGAGAAAGGTTGAGGACTACTACTCAGACGCTTGTAGTAGATATATTCAAAGACTGCTTACCCATGTGAATCCAGAGGCCCTAAGAATTGCGACACATGTCTATTTACCCAATCGACTCTCCCGTCCGCGATATATGAATATGGTCAACAGACACATTCCTCCAGGAGTGCGCATGTCAACCCCAGTCCCTCTCCCTGAGTGGATACAACTAAGAGAGGAACGACGTCAAGAGCGCCTGGAAACAGTTAGGCGGCGTGAAGAATATGCCAGGCGTGAGGCTGAGCGGCTTAACGAATTCGTGCGCGAAGGAGGCGAGAAGAGCAGGCTGAGCTCTCTCGTCGAAACGCGCCGTCAGCGGACACCAATACTGAGCTTGTGAGAGGCATCCAAGCAATAATCAGCCCTCGAGCGCGTGAGCGACAGCAGCAGCTTAGGCTGGAGCTCCTTGATATAATCAATAATCGTAGGCATGAATTGTCATCGATGCTGGAGTCGGCCAACTTAGGAAGATCAGGGAACCTACTTGCAGTACCTGCCCAACAGCTGTCTGTCCGGAGTAATATGCATAGAGGTGATATGGTGTCCGGCGTGCTACCCATCGCTCACCTATCTGCAACACATACTCCTGCAAATCCACTGCTTACCTCAGCCCAGGAGATAAACAGTGACGCCAATCGAAGCCCAGCGACCCTTCTCCACTCTGGTGCTACGAGCGCGTCGCCACAACTCGAGAACCCTAGAGTGCTACCTATGGTTAGCCGATCACAGCATGATCCCCCTGGAAATAGCCTGGTGGCTGGCATTTTGGCGATCATCTATCCACCTGCCACTAATACCGAGAATTCGGGATCATCATAAGATCTCCCAGCAACTGCGTTTTTTATGTAGATAAATAGCGCCCTCTAGCCATCTGGACCGGCATCTTGCATAATCCAGGAAACCAAGTCATTTTGATTATTTTGATCTTTCCACTCGGAGCCAAAGCATTAATGATTAATGCGGCGCCACTAAATTCAAGAAAAATGTTTTTTTTTAATATTGTAAATTGAATAAAACTTTTCATCCAGCCTTCCACAGTCCCAGTAGGCCGATTACTCGGTTCGATGCTGGGTGTTGGGACGATGCAATCTCAGTAGGCCGGATTTATAATTCGGCTCTGGGATTGTTTTTGTCTTGATCCCAGTAGGCTGAACTGATATTTGGTCCTGGGGCTGTGGGAAAAACTGTTTGAATCATTATTCGTTTCGATACTGAAGCGAGAACCAAAAAAAAAAAAAAAAAAAAAAACTGTCCAGCGGTCTACTTGGACATTCAAGAGGCTTTCGATCGTGTGTGGCACGACGGCCTGCTATACAAGCTTAAGGGCTTGCTCCCTCTGGTCTTATTTAGAGTGCTGAGTAGCTACCTCTCTAAGAGAACATTTATGGTTGAGTGCAGTGGAGGTGTGCGCTCTTCAATCAAGTGGATCAATGCTGGTGTACCGCAGGGGAGCGTCCTGGCACCTATCCTATATAATATATACTCAGCTGACATGCCACTGCCTTCTGGTGATATGCTCCTAGCGACATATGCGGATGATACAGTCATCATGGCCAAGCATGCTCGCCAAGAGAACGCGATAGCTTACATCAACCGTTATCTGGGAATTTTCTCCAGTTGGGCCCACAAATGGCGAATTAGAGTCAATATATCTAAAACGGCGCACGTGTTGCATACGCTGCGGGCAGCTAGCCCGAGCGTTTTACCAATCATGTCTGGTAACGTGATTGCATCTAGTCCGACGCACACTTATCTAGGTGTTCGCCTGGACGTGAAGCTAAACCTTAACCAACACGTCACTGCTACTGTCTCCAAGGTCCGCTCAAGGATGAAGAAACTCCACTGGTTGATAGGCAACTCTAAGCTTCCCCTTAAGTCGAAAGTAATCATTTACAAGCAGCTCATTGCGCCGATCTGGCAGTATACCATGCCAGTATGGGGACCACTAACAAGCCAGTCACACTTTGATGGGCTTCAAGTCATCCAGAACAAAGCGCTAAGATTGATTACAAGTGCTCCGTGGTACGTGAGGAACAACGCCCTACATACTGATCTAAAAGTGAGAAAGGTTGAGGACTACTACTCAGACGCTTGTAGTAGATATATTCAAAGACTGCTTACCCATGTGAATCCAGAGGCCCTAAGAATTGCGACACATGTCTATTTACCCAATCGACTCTCCCGTCCGCGATATATGAATATGGTCAACAGACACATTCCTCCAGGAGTGCGCATGTCAACCCCAGTCCCTCTCCTGAGTGGATACAACTAAGAGAGGAACGACGTCAAGAGCGCCTGGAAACAGTTAGGCGGCGTGAAGAATATGCCAGGCGTGAGGCTGAGCGGCTTAACGAAATTCGTGCGCGAAGGAGGCGAGAAGAGCAGGCTGAGCTCTCTCGTCGAAACGCGCCGTCAGCGGACACCAATACTGAGCTTGTGAGAGGCATCCAAGCAATAATCAGCCCTCGAGCGCGTGAGCGACAGCAGCAGCTTAGGCTGGAGCTCCTTGATATAATCAATATCGTAGGCATGAATTGTCATCGATGCTGGAGTCGGCCAACTTAGGAAGATCAGGGAACCTACTTGCAGTACCTGCCCAACAGCTGTCTGTCCGGAGTAATATGCATAGAGGTGATATGGTGTCCGGCGTGCTACCCATCGCTCACCTATCTGCAACACATACTCCTGCAAATCCACTGCTTACCTCAGCCCAGGAGATAAACAGTGACGCCAATCGAAGCCCAGCGACCCTTCTCCACTCTGGTGCTACGAGCGCGTCGCCACAACTCGAGAACCCTAGAGTGCTACCTATGGTTAGCCGATCACAGCATGATCCCCCTGGAAATAGCCTGGTGGCTGGCATTTTGGCGATCATCTATCCACCTGCCACTAATACCGAGAATTCGGGATCATCATAAGATCTCCCAGCAACTGCGTTTTTTATGTAGATAAATAGCGCCCTCTAGCCATCTGGACCGGCATCTTGCATAATCCAGGAAACCAAGTCATTTTGATTATTTTGATCTTTCCACTCGGAGCCAAAGCATTAATGATTAATGCGGCGCCACTAAATTCAAGAAAAATGTTTTTTAATATTGTAAATTGAATAAAACTTTTCATCCAGCCTTCCACAGTCCCAGTAGGCCGATTACTCGGTTCGATGCTGGGTGTTGGGACGATGCAATCTCAGTAGGCCGGATTTATAATTCGGCTCTGGGATTGTTTTTGTCTTGATCCCAGTAGGCTGAACTGATATTTGGTCCTGGGGCTGTGGGAAAAACTGTTTGAATCATTATTCGTTTCGATACTGAAGCGAGAACCAAAAAAAAAAAAACATTCACAAAGCTTCCAAAGCAGCTAACTCTCGTCAACACCGACTTCCTTACAGCAGCGTCAACCAATCATACAGTGGCATACCTACTACTGCGGTTGTGCCTCCGTCGCCATCTGTTACAACACCAGAGCAACTTCAACTGCTTCGCATTAAACGCAGAATGCGCAAACGCTGGGTACGCACTCGCCTTCATTCTGATTGGTTAGAATGGCAGCGATATTGTCGCCTACTCAAAAGGCAATTAAAGCTACAGCGACAAAATCATTTTGATTTTGTCCTTAGTAATGCTGACCCGCAAAAAAAGGGAGCTCTTAATCTATGGTATGCATCTAAGAACTTAAAGGAGCAACCTCAACCTCGTCACAGCATACGTAGACCTGATGGACAGTGGTATCAATCGGAAGAAGATCAGGTTGAAGCGTTTGCTGATGATCTTGAATCCCGTTTTACTCCTTTTAGCTTTGCAACTGAAAAACATTGTCAACGAGTAAATAATTTTCTCAACCAAACAGTGCAACTTAACAGTAACACAACAATTGATTCAAATATCGCTCACCAACCTTCTTTAACACGCATTCGACATGCTAATCTTGGAGAGCTCAAAACCTACATAAATCAATTAAAGATATGCAAATCACCTGGCCTTGACCAAATTGACAACCGTCTTGTCAAATCTCTGCTCAGGAAAGCGCTTCTTTTTCTCTTGCTTCTCCTAAACTCCATGCTGCGACTGCACTATTTCCCATCTCAATGGAAATGCGCTGCAGTCAGAATGATTCTCAAAGGTGGTAACCAACCTGCCTCTGTCATCAACTCATACCGGCCAATTAGCCTTTTATCATCGCTATCAAAGTTATTTGAGAGAATAATCTTTGAACGTATCTTAGACGAAATTAAACCGCCCATTCAGAGCGAAATTAATGGACCGGATGGTGGTACTGTGATTCCTGATCATCAGTTTGGTTTCAGGGCAAATCACAGTGCTATTCAGCAAGTGCATCGACTTGTCGAGCACATAAATAAGGCGTTTGAGCAAGGCTACTGTACCTCAGGTGTTTTCCTTGACGTACAGCAAGCTTTTGATCGCGTCTGGCATGCGGGCTTGCTCTTCAAACTCCGCATTCATCTCACAGAACCACTTTACCTGGTACTAAAATCCTTCTTATCGGATCGCAGCTTTTGTATTCTTGGGTCGAAAGCTCCACCACGCAATGGTAATCTTGTAACAAATGGCAACAGCTTTGTTTATCTTTCCTCAATACGAACCATTCTTGCTGGTGTTCCTCAAGGTAGTGTGCTCGCTCCTTTGCTTTTTAACTTGTATGTTGCTGACATGCCATGCATTCACACTCACTTAACTCTTGAACAGGATCAAGTAATATCCCCATTTGCTGTCCGTAGTTTCTACGTTAATGCGCTTACTGCTACCTATGCAGATGACACTGCCTTCCTTTGCAGTGCCCCTCATCCTTCTGAAGCCACCAATGTTATTCAGCAACACTTACGTAAATTTGAAATCTGGGCCTCAATGTGGAACATTAAGGTCAATAGCAGCAAATCTGTGCATGTGCTCTTCAGCCAGCTTTCCTCTCACGCTCAAATGAGCTTAAGCACAATTCAATTCAATAATGAAGAAATTCCGACTAAGAATCGTGTCAAGTATCTAGGCCTTAATCTGGACAATAAACTTAAATGGTCTTGGCATGCCCATGTCACAGCTTTATCCATTCGCGCCAAACTTTCTAAGCACAGCTGGATCCTTTCTGATCGTCGCTCCAAACTCTCGCTCAAAAACAAGATCCTAATCTATAAACAAGTCTTAGCCCCTGTTTGGCATTACGGCATTGAACTTTATGGTTGTGCGGCTGATGTGCACCTCCGCAAGTTGCAAGGCTTGCAGTCTAAAATCCTTCGCTTCATTAGCGGTGCACCGTTTTATGTTAGCAACCGTACTCTTCATCGTGATCTAAATATTCCTACTGTATGGGAAGAGCTAAGCACTCATTCATCGCGGTACCTTAATAGGCTGAAATCCCACCCCAACAAACTGGCTAAAAAGCTATTTGCTTCGTCCAACAGCCACAGAGCTTTTCGCAGACTAACCCGTATCTGGCCAGGATTGGATCTGATCCAGCGACCAACACCCAATAACCCTTACTAGTCTATCTGAATCTTTTCTTTTTGCAGACTAATGGACCAGCTTGGGGAAAATCTAATTGATCTTAGATCATCTGATGATGAAACAACATGTGACAGCCGCACCTTTGCGCTGAACATTTTGGCAGGCAGATATGACGGTTTTATTGGTCAAAATGCAGGAGGCTTAAGCAGCTCTGTGCCTGTACCCTGTGTTGCTGGCAAGGAAGCAGTGCCTCACAACAATGGTGCAGCCATTAAAGACTTTGCTGAGCTCAGCCTAACTGGAAGACCACCGCAGATATGCATTCAATCAAATCAAAACGGCCAACTCGAGCCATATAATGTAGATGAGCTCATTACAGAGCTCAATGCACTTGAACCTCCTGTAACGGAGTTCTCAATTAAACTTGGTGAAACTGGGTCCTTCAGGATCCAACCTTTTACTGCCACGGCTTATCGTGCAGCTATACATTTGCTTTCAAGCAGGAAAATTTCTTTCAACACTTATCAATTACGAAAAGAGCGCTCCTTCCGAGTCGTGATTCGTGGTATCCATGGCTCTACAGCCACATCCAAAATCAAGAGCGAACTTGAAAGGCTTGGATTCACTGTGCGCTCTGTCTTTCACCTTCAAAAATCAGTGAAGCTGCACAAATTTGGCTTTAATATACATTTTATTGAATTGGCCCCTTATCACGCTAACAAAAATATTTTTAACTTGAAAGCACTGTGCAACTTTGCAATAAAGGTTGAATGGCCTGAGAAGAATAAAAATCGCATCCCTCAGTGCCATCGCTGCCAGCGTTTCAACCACACAGCTGGCTACTGTCAACTCCAGCCTCGTTGCTGTAAATGTGGTGCAAACCACGCTACGTCCTCCTGCACAAAGCCACTTGACAGTCCCCCGCGCTGTGCCAACTGTCTTAACAGTCACACAGCAAATTACAAGGGTTGTCCTATTCTTCTCAAAATTATTGACAAGAAGCGGCCTTCTCTTAACAATCCTAAACCACGTAAGGCTGCAAATACTCAGGAACATAGCTATGCGGACTCGGCTCTGACTACTGCTAAAGCTGTTTCCACATTTGATGGTGGATCTCAACGTCTTCGGCGTAGGCGGCGGGATATACGGAAACGCTCTGCTGGTTTTCGTTCTCAACTGCCATCTACGGAGCCATTAGCATCTCAAGAAAATCAAAAACCATCACTCCAAGGACTGAATAAAGAATTATCGCAACTGCAGTCTCGTATATCCAACTTTCTGAGCCAAGCAAAGTAGCTTGCCATACTGTATTGAAGTTGCACGCCTCAAAACTGATCAAATCATTAAATTATTTTATCTGAAAACCCTGCTATTCTTTTATTTGATCAGCTGGCTCTGCAGATGCTGGGACATCTCACTCTCGATGATCAGAAGGTATATTTTTTCAAACAGTGTTGGACACTTCAAGCACAGGATCTTTTTGCATCTTCTTGTTTCTGGACACATCAATCTGGCTAGTAGTATATGCAAGTATAGTTTCTTCGCCTTTTCATATTGACCTTTTGCCCAAGACACGCATATCTCTCGACATTTTATTTTTATTTTCAGCCTAGCTAGTGAATTTGCAGCACAAGAGAGCTCACAATTTTCTCTTCATTCACAAAAGACTTTCAGAACATTCACTAAACTTACTCGGAGTCAACCTTATGCAATCCATTATATAACAAACATATTCAACATATCTCACAGTTGTAAAAACTAATATGCTTGTCTGGTTCTCTTTAGTTGATGCAACAACCAGTTAGTTTCTTGCGCTTATGCCTTTAGATACCGCCTTTCAACATATCCTTCATCCTGGTTTTCTGACGTGTTAGTCTGGTTCTCTCTAGTGGGTACAATCAACTAGTGAGTTTCTTGTACTTGAAGCTTATAGATATCGCCTGACTAATCACGTCTCGTAAACCAGCATGGATGGTTTTTTTTTTTTAAACTGTGTTTGGTATTGTTCACATGTATATACAAAACTTATCACTTACATGCATTGTTCATCTTATCCTTCACTCAATTTACTCGGAGTTCACCCAAAAGCACCACAATCCATTATTAAACTAGCATTTTAAACATATCTCACAGTTGTAAAAACTAATATGCTTGTCTGGTTCTCTTTAGTTGATGCAACAACCAGTGAGTTTCTTGCGCTTATGCCTTTAGATACTGCCTTTCAACATATCCTTCATCCTGGTTTTCTGACGTGTTAGTCTGGTTCTCTCTAGTGGGTACAATCAACTAGTGAGTTTCTTGTACTTGAAGCTTATAGATATCGCCTGACTAATCACGTCTCGTAAACCAGCATGGATGGTTTTTTAAACTGTGTTTGGTATTGTTCACATGTATATACAAACTTATCACTTACATGCATTGTTCATCTGATCCTTCACTCCATTTGTTACACTCACTCTCTCACACCTTGCATTACCGTGCATTAAAATAATTATATCGGTTTAGCTCAATTTGTATCTTGGCCTTTCTTACACTGATGACCATAGGCTAAGCAAAATAGTGCTACGGTGTACGTCATCTTTCTACTGATCCGTCCATTTTCTTACTTGAGCTTCCTTTTAAACTCTTAAATTCACTCCCTGTGATGTAACCACTCGTGACTTACCTTTAAAAAAAAAATCTCATTTAACTGAATCATTTCAACCTCACTCACACATCCTGCCTCACAGCATCACTCTGTTTGAAGGCACTTAAAGTGTGTATGATCATCTTCTGTGTTCTGGCAAGCCTTATGCTGACGACCATAGACTTGGCAAAATAGTGCGACAGTGTACGTCCTCACTGTAATGCTCAGCCTGTCACGAAATTTGACCATACTAAACTCAGCTATCTAACTCTCTAGTTAGTCCACATTACCATCACTTAAGTGATTTATAATCAATTTTTAACCTATCAGCTGCGAACTCTTATGTAGCGATCTGTATCTTAATTTTTCATATATGTTTTTCAATCTGATCATATATTTACATGGTGATGTACCTGACTGAGGAGTGCGGGTACAATATCACCACCATCAGTAAACGTCTGCTTATTTTTGCTCCTTGCATTGAGGCACCTGCAGTACATTTTACCAATCTCGTGCCTCTCCTCAAATCTTTGTCGTTCATCTCAGTTGGCTTATGGCAAAAATTAAATTTTGCTGACGCTGCTTCTCCTCGACTTGGAATTTATGCTTATCAATGCCTTCTAATCACAAAAAAGCTGAATGCCTGTCAGTCATAACATAAATCCTGTGTGCTTTTGTTTATTTCGCACAGCGACGGTGTGGGTTGTGTTAACTCTTTTGCTTACCTGTGATGAGGTTATTGCCTGCCCTGACCCACACCACCATCTTTGTCTGCTGGGTAAACTTAAGTACTCTGAACCAGGAAAAAAAACAAAAACAAAAAAA
>JARNME010000702.1:0-11116 GCA_030179655.1 Scaptomyza flava
AGAGCCCTGCACCAGCATGCAAATGTACATGTAAAAAACAAGTGGAAACGTTGCAGTCGGACGCAACCGACTGCGGCATACTCGATACCAGTATTAAAACCGGTAATAAGAGGGCTGCTTGCAAAGGGGTACGGATGCGGCAGGGGTGTACGCTGCCTTAAAAATTCTCCGATGCAGATAGGGATGCCACCAACTATCTTCCTTTCAAATTTGGTGACTCTAGCTCAAAGTTTGTAAGAGCTGTGGAAAGTGGGGCTGGGGGTGGTATGGGTGGGTGTGGCATCCAAATTTTTACTGCAGATCTTTGTGAAATGTAAGTGCTATAGCCATACCAAATTTGTGACTCTAGCTCGAAGTTGTAAAAGGTGGGGAAAGAGGGGCTGGGGGTGGTATGGGTGGGTGTGGCATCCAAATTTTTACTGCAGATCTTTGTGAAATTTCAATTGCTATCTTCATACTAAATTTGGTGACTCTAGCTCGAAAATTGTAAAAAGTGGGGAAAGGGGAGCTGGGGCGGTTGGGTGGGCGTGGCATCCAAAGTTTTGATGCAGATCTGTGTGGAATGTCAAATGCTATCTTCATACCAAATTTGGTGACTCTAGCTCAAAGTTTGTAAAAAGTGGGGAAAGGGGGGCTGGGGGCGGTAAGGGTGGGCGCGGCATCCAAATTTTTGCTGTAGATCTATGTGGAATGTCAATTGCTACCTTCGTACAAAGCATGATTTTAATGGAAATGATGACGATCACGTACAATGCAAAACATGTCTTAAACTTTTGAAAAATGATCGAGTTTTTAATATAAAAAAGCATTTACAATTGCATGGCATCCAAGTTGAGGAAGGAGGAAGTGGTTCTGTTCTTCTTGCCACTTCAGATAATTTAAAACATAAACTAATTAAAGTTAAAATCAATAAAAAACTTTTAATTCGGTCATACATTGGTCTTGTCACTGAAGAAAGCGTTCCATTCCATGTGCTCAACTCAAAAAATATGCGCAATATAATTGACCCAATATGTCAAGGTCTTACAGACAAATGTGGAATAAACTTTAAGTTGAATGGGAGCAAGTGCAAATCTGTACTAAAACACGTAGCAGCGAATATAAGACTTGAAATAAAACAAGAAAGTAAAGATCGCCTGTTATCTTTAAAAATAGATAGTGCAACGCGGCTTGGCCGAAATATTTTTGGCGTCAGTGCTCAATTCATAAGCAAAAATTTAATAAATCGCGAATTCTTGGAATGGTAGAACTCAAGGGAGCTGAGTCAAGCACATCCATCTCTAAAGAAATTTTATCTGTTTTAGAGAATTACGAAATATCACTGAGCCAAATTGTATCAATAACATCGGATAATGGCGCCAATATGATAAAAACTTCAAAAATATTATCGAAAATGTGTCAAAGCGATGACGATTTTGATGAAGCCTGTATTGAACAGAAGAACATTGAGTACACGAAACAAATTGACCACTTTGAAAAAACAGAAAATATTTATGTGGGTGATATACAAATATGTAGATGTGCAGCCCACACTGCACAGCTTTGTGCACTAGACGTAACAAAAAACACAATTATAAAGAAATATTTATTTCAATGCCGCAATCTTACCAAATACATTCGGAAGCCTTCAAACGGTTACCGTGATTTATTTGAATTAAAAATTTTTAAATTACCTCAATTGGATTGTCCTACTAGATGGGGATCAACATTCAACATGATCGATCAACTTAATAAAGCGAAAATTATGTTGGGCCTTATTGAAACTGTGGAAAATAAAACAGAAGACGAAAATTTCGAAGCAAACGATGTTTTATGGGACTTTATAGATTCCTACAGTACTATTATGGCTCCACTACAACAGGCTATAGTACAGTTCCAAGAAGAACAATTGCATTACGGAAATTTTTATGCTCTCTGGCTGACTTGCAAACCAGCCACTAACCAGATTTATCAACAAACTCGCACAGTAAAGATTCATTTATTTATTTAATTGGAAAAAAGCTTATGAGAGTATGGAGATACGAACGAAAACATTAGTATCAAACGTTGGCTTCGACGCTTGCCTATACTTGGTCCCCAGATTCCATCATATACTTGACTGGTCTCAAAAAGAAAAAGCGATAAATTTTTTAAAGGCACTGTGGGAACAAATTAAAATGTACGGTTCCATTCTCGATTTAACAGCTTCAACTAATTCGTTGGATACGGACTCTGTACAAGACAAAAATTTTGAGCTATTGGACAACTTTTTAAGTGCTAGCATGACACTTCCAAATGAGTCAACAGATGACCATGCAAAGATTGAATCAATAAAACTTCCGTTCACGAAAGCAAATTTAAATGTATTAATTTCTGGAAGGACAGGAAGTCAAGCGATCCAGAGCTTTATGCGCTAAGTAAAGTATGTTTTGCTATACCGCCAACTCAAGTAAGCAATCTCTTTAATTAAAAATATATGTTACTAAACAATTGCCTAAATTCTTAAAATTCCAGGTTACAATAGAAAGAGCTTTTTCTTCAATGAAACTGGTGTTGTCGGATAACCGAAATCGATTTAGTCACGAGACTTTGGAAAATATTCTTCTTGTCAAACTTAATTCGACACACTTGGATACTGCCATCAATCATTTAAATTTATTTGAAAACGAGTATTAATAAATTAAGTTTCATAATTAAAAGTTCTCAATCATATTTTTTGTAATTTAATTTTAATATTGTGACTGAATAAAATATTATGTTTTTCACAGAGTTGCAGCAATAACAAACAATTAAAAGCGCAGTAGCAAATGTAAAGTATTTATTTTGTGCAACATTTATATTTAATTTCTATCGATTGTTTATGTTATGTTATGCTCGTGTATACCGATATATTGTAAGCTAGTATTAAGGTATCGATGTTAGTATTAAGATTTATCAGAAAGTGTGGTTCGGCCACACTGATCTTGCCTCTGTCTCTTTTCCGGTTAACCTTACGCTGACAACATGTATATGTAACAGCTGCCGAAAAGAATAGATTAAACTATTAACCATCCTAGATATTTAAATAAATAATTAAGAGTGTTACAACTCATAGCGTGTTTACACTGCTCAGTTATTCTCAGTTATTACCATTTTGAGTAACTGAGCTTCAGTTTGCGTGTATTTCTCCATAAGGAAATTTACTGCAGTAAACTGTCAGTAAATATTAACTGAGAATAACTGGGCATCGACTATCGTACTTTTCGATGACTATCGCTGAAATAACGCTGTTAATATGTTAACATAGTGTTAAAATAGCCAAAACAGCTGAGTAATTGAGCAAAGGTAAGCGCAAAATTTATATTTATTTTAAAAATTATTTAAACAATTAGATTTTTAGATGGATTCACGAAAAAAATATGTAAATTGGGAGCCCCAACACACTACACTGCTGTTTGAGCTGTGGGAGGAGAATTATATAGGGTTGAGGGGGTTGCAGCGGAACTCGCATATATATTCGAGGATGGCGGAGTCTTTAAAGGAGGCCGGATTGGAAAGTGCCGAATGTTCGTCAGTCCGGTACAAAATAGAAAATTTGACGAAAAAATATAAGTAAGATATGCATTTTAATAATCACATATATATAGTTCAATAATGCTATTTTTTTGTAGACAAGAGTTGAAAGCACAGGGCGTGTCTGGCGGTGGCCCATCTAAGTGGGAGCATTTTGAAAAAGTGCACAAGATTCTTCACCAGGCCAAAACTATTCACATTGAGGGAACGGTGCACGAATCTACTGGTAGGAGACTTTAAGTTTAAAATCAGACTCAGACTCAACGTCCAGCTAAGCGACGGAAAACCTGCAGCAACTCATCAATGTCCGCTTTTGAAATGGCAATAGTGGAAAGCCATAAAGAATCACTAGAATGATGCGGAGTGTACAGGACTCTATAATGGATGTGGGCAATAGCATCAAAGAAGCGCTTAGCGCACTAAACGAAAGTTTAAAAAAATAATTAATAAATAAAATAAATATTAAAAGTGAAATGCTTTATTGATGATTAAGGTATTCCCCAATAGCATTTCTTATTGTTCTAGCTTCTTCATTGAAGTCATTTACTACATTAAAGTGCTGTGGTTGTGGCAATTCATTTGTTAAACGTTGATCTCTCCATTCTGAAATTCTCCTTAAAAAACTCGTCACTGTTGTTTGCCACATCCAGCTCCCAGAATTGTCCATGCCTTGGCTATTTTGTGTATAAATTAAAGCATATTTATTAACTTTTTTCATAATAGCTTGTAATTGTATATATACTTACAAATGACCACTCAATTGGACTCTTACGTTTTCTGCTTTTCGCAACGTATGCGGCCACCGTATTAAGACTTTTATTGCTTTCATGAATCAAAAGCAGCAAAGATTGCAGGCATTGCAAGTATGCCATTAAAATTGGCAATAAAGCTTTTAAATATTCAATTTGATTCATTTCTGCACTTTTAATCAACAACTCAAATCAAACAGCTGATTTATTTACTGAACTCTCAGTAACTGAACAATGGAAACAGGATTGGTAAATGACCGATAAATTTTACTGTAACTGAACAGTGGAAAGACCCTATCAGAAGTGGGATACGCCCAACGCCCAACCTGTATTTAACGCCCAATCAACAAAGATGGGCTTGAATAAGGAAGAGATGTTAAATTTGCTGAAGGCAAATAACGTTACAGTGCCGCCGCTAGCGAACCTTGTGCAGATACGCAAATTAGTATCAGAGGTGACAACATCTGCTGCCGCCTCGCCACCTGCTGTCCCAGCGCCCCTTGCGCCTGCTGCTGCCGCAAAATCTGCTGCTCAAGTGTCAACGCTGCCGTCGACGAATTCCGCTGCCACCCAGTTGACTGCCGTTTCAGCAACAATTCTGCCATCAACCTCTTCCACTGCCGCCCCATTGTCTGCTGTGCCATCAGCAACACCGCCGTCAACCGTTCTTGCTGCCGCCCGCTGTCTTCTGTTTCAGCGCCAAATCTGCCGTCCACCGCTCTTGCTGCCGCCCGCTGTCTGCTGTTTCAGCAACAATTCTGCCGTCAACCGATCCTGCTGCCGCCCTGCTGTCTGCTGTTTCAGCAACAATTCTGCCGTCAACCGATCCTGCTGCCGCCCCGCTGTCTGCTGTTTCAGCAACAATTCTGCCGTCAACCGATCCTGCTGCCGCTCGCTGTTTGCCGTTTTAGCGCCAATTCCGCCGTCGACTTCTTCCGTTGCTGCACTTGTGTCTGCTGCGCCACCAGCAACCCTGCCGTCGACCGTTCTTGCTGCCGCCCCGCTGTGTGCTGTTTCCGAAACAATTCTGCCGTCAACCGATTCTGCTGCCGCCCGCTGTCTGCCGTTTTAGCGCCAATTCTGCCGTCGACTTCTTCCGCTGCTGCACTTGTGTCTGCTGCGCCACCAGCAACCCTGCCGTCAACCGTTCTTGCTGCCGCCCGCTGTCTGCCGTTTTCGAAACAATTCTGACGTCAACCGCTGCTGCTGCCGCCTCTCTGTCTGCTGTTGCCGAACCACTTTGCTGTCAACTGTTCCGGCTGCCGCCATGCTGCCTGCTGTCCAAGCGGTAACCCCGCTGCCCACTGCGCCTGTTGCTGGCCCGCTGTCTGCTGTTCCAGTGTCAACCTTGCAGTCAACTGCTTCTGCTGATGCCTCGCTGTTTGCTGTTCTAGCATCATCTCTGCCGCCAACCGTTTCTGATGCCGCCTCGCTGTCTGCTGTTCCAGTGTCAACCTTGCAGTCAACTGCTTCTGCTGTTCCAACGTTAACGCCGCCGTCAACTGCTTCTGCTGATGACCGCCGTCTGCTGTTCCAACGTTAGCCCCGCCGTCAACTGCTTCTGCTTATGTCTGCTGTTCCAACGTGAACCCCGCTGTTAACTGCTCCCGCTGCCGCCTTGCTGTCTGCTGACTAAGTGCTAAGCTTACCATCAACTGTTCAAGCTGCTGCCCCGCCGTCTGCTGTTCTAGCGATAACCCAGCTTCCAGTGTTGTTGAATCTAGACAAACAAGTGGCTGCCATGAACCAGCCTCTGCCTCGACAACCTGCCGCTACAAGTGTTTCCCTTCCGTCCACGAATGCCTTCCCTGCTGTAAGGATGTGCGGTGCTTTAATTGTTTTGGATCTGGACACTATAAGTCCCAGTGCCCGAAGCCAATCAGACCAGCGAATTCCTGCTTTAAATGCGGCAAACTGGACCATATATACAAGAACTGCCCGTCCAAGATTGGAACTTCCGGTGCCACCAACGCCGCCGCTGCCAACGCAGCCACTCTTCCCCATTGCGGAGACGCCTTGATAGATAAAGTAGATCATCTACAAATGGTGAGTGCCGGTATTATCCGTCATAGTAGTTCCCCTTACGCTTCCGCTATAGTGCCCGTTAGAAAAAGAGATAATACCTTAAGGAAGTGTGTTGATTATCGCCCGCTGAATAAAATAACTGTCCGTGACCACTTTCCAATTCCGCTGTTAGAGGATTGTGTTGAACATCTGGGGGGTAAATCGTACTTCACTGTACTAGATTAGAAAGTGGATTTCACCATGTCAAAATGCATCCTGATTCGATTAAATACCCAGCCTTTGTAACACCTGAGGTCAATTTGAGTACGTACGCATGCCGTTTGGCTTATGTAATGGTCCTCCAGTTTTTGCTAGATTTGTATACTTTGTGCTGAAGGACTTGATCAATAGAGGTCAATTAGTGATTTATATGGACGACATATTATTCGCGTCGAGTGATTTTAAAACCCATCTGCAAGTGTTGAAAGAGGCACTTTATATCTTACGAGTGAATGGGTTACGCCTTAAACTGTCTAAGTGTCGTTTTGCGCACAAAGAGTTGGAGTATTTGGGGTATTTAGCGAATTCTTCCGGTATCACCCCGAAACCAGGTCACCTTCAAGCCATAAAAAGTCTGCCGGAACCCGAGATAGGAAAGAATTTGAACGTTGTTTGGGTCTCTATTCTTACTTCCGCCGCTTTGTACCCAACTTTGCCAAAATTGCTTATCCGATGTCGCTCCTGCTGAAAAAAGATGCCTCTAACGTTTTTTCTGATGAGTGTCTTAAATCATTCCGAACACTGCAGTCCAAACTGATCGAGTCACCGGTGCTGTCTATTTATAACCCGAAGTCTGAAACTGAATTACATTGTGATGCTAGTTCCGCCGGTTTTGGAGCGATGCTCCTGCAGAAACAAACTGATGATAAATTTCATCCTGTGTGTTATTTTTCGAAAGACCGCTTCCGTCCCAGAATCCAAATTGCATAGCTATGAATTGGAAACCCTGGCTATTGTGTACGCCTTAAAGCGTTTTGAGACATACCTGAAGTTCATTCCGTTTAAGATAATAACAGATTGTAATTCATTAGCGTTAACCCTTAAGAATGGTGGATCTTCCGCGAAAATTGCCCGCTGGGCATTACTTTTAGAAAATTATAACTATACCATTGTACATCGGTCCGGTATTGTATGCCGCATGTTGATGCACTTAGTAGAATAGACACGTCGGCATATGTGGATGATGTGAACCTGGATTTCCTACTACAACTGACGCAAAACCGTGATCCAGAAATTGTCAAACTTCGGAGTGTCCTGGAGAACCAAGAGGTTGCTGGTTTTGAGCTGCAAGATGGTGTCGTGTATCGCCGATCACCGACTGATGTACCTCAGCTTTATGTCCCTGCCGAAATGATTAACAGTGTCATACGAACAATGCATGAGAAGCTAGGCCATCTGGCCACTGAAAAGTGTTGTACACAGATTAAAAAACATTATTGGTTTCAGTATATGAAATCTTACGTTAACAACTTTATTAAAAACTGCCTCAAATGTATTTACTATTCCCGTTCCGCTTATAATGGTAATGCTACCCTGCATAGTATTCCGAAAACCCCTCTGCCATTGATACTCTTCATATTGACCACTTAGGACCCCTTCCGTCCACGCCGTCTAGAAAACTACTACTACAACTAATTCCCGAGAAGTATGTCACACTTTAGAGACGCAGTATTTCCCCAACTATAGTCGACCTCGCCGAATTGTTAGCGATCGAGGTACGTGCTTCACTTCCGCCGAATTCGCTGATTTTCTGCAGTCCCACCATATAATCCATGTCCAGAATGCCACTGCCTCCCCCCGTGCTAATGGGCAAGTGGAACGTGTCAATCGTGTCTTAAGTCCCATGATTGCTAAATTGGCCGAGCCATCGGATCATGCCAATTGGGTGAAGCAACTTTCGAAAATTGAGTTCGCCTTGAATAATTCAATCCACTCCACAACTAAATTTGCAGCCTCCGTCCTCCTTTTTGGTGTCGAACAGCGCGGTGCTGTTATAGATGAGTTAACTGAGCGTTTAGATGATAGGCTTATTAGTGAAGTGCCCTTAGTAGACACCCGTAAGATTGCCCTGCAGAACATTGTCAAATCTCAAGAGTATAACACAGAGTACTTTAGCAAATATCATCGCCCTGCCATTAATTTTGAAGAAGGTGATTTCGTCGTCACAAGAATGTTGATACGACGGCCGGCATAAACAAAAAACTCATTAAGCGATACCGCGGTCCCTATGTCATTCACAAGAAACTTCCGAATGATCGTTATGTCATCCGAGATGTTGAAGGCTCCCAGCTCACATAGCTTCCGTATGATGGTGTGCTGGAGTCCTCTAAACTAAAATTGTGGCTCACGTCTGTTTGAAATTGTGCTTTTGATGTCTGACCGCAGGCAACACCCGCCGTTTGGTAAGATTTCAAGCCTTCTATGATCTAGAGTAGGTGGAATCGAGGTCGATTCCCTGTCAGGACGGCCGAGTTGTAAAGTATTTATTTTGTGCAACATTATATTTAATTTCTATCGATTGTTTATGTTATGTTATGCTCGTGTATACCGATATATTGTAAGCTAGTATTAAGGTATCGATGTTAGTATTAAGATTTATCAGAAAGTGTGGTTCGGCCACACTGATCTTGCCTCTGTCTCTTTTCCGGTTAACCTTACGCTGACAACATGTATATGTAACAGCTGCCGAAAAGAATAGATTAAACTATTAACCATCCTAGATATTTAAATAAATAATAAGAGTGTTACACAAATAACAAAATTTTATTCACAGAGTTGCAGCAATAACAAATACAGAAAAGAGCCGTAGCAAATAAAAAAATGTTATTTGCTCTGCTCTCATCTCGCTCTCGGTTTTCGGCTACCGCTACGGCTAAGCATAGCAAAACGTTTCGTTTTTGCTATTGCTATTGCTACAGATTATGAAGCGACAAAACTACAACGAGAGCAGAGCATATACTTTTTCGTCGTTCGGCTATGGCTCTGCTACGGATGAAATCAAAGTGAGAGCGGTAGCGAGAGCAGAGCAATAATTTTATTGCTCTTACTGCTACGGTGTAGTAATTGCGAACGCTGAAAAAAACTACTACTTTACTAAAGCGTATATTTAGTTTCTTTTGTAATCAATTATTAATTCAATTACATTGCAGGAAAGTAAGCCAATTTATATAGTGGGAAATTGCGTTGCAAGTATATTGTCTTGTAATCTAAGCACATTACCAACCCATAAGCGATTTTTAAATTGTATGCTGCGTCTTATACAGGCTGCAGAACTTCTGCATTGCAATATTTTAAAAGGTTACGCTTGGGTAATGGAGACCCGAATTCAACGTCGGCTCGTCATTACTTTCTGCATTACGAAATTCAATAAATTCATGCACCGTGCCTACAAAGCGGCCGTTGTGTTAAGAAAGTAATGGAGCTTGTAATCGGTTTTTGAATGTTAACAGGCGAGAAGTATTCCATCCGTAATCGAACTAATAATGAGCATTTGCGCCACTGGGGCAGTTGGAACCATTCGCTCGGAGAGCGCATTTCGTGCGTTTAATGAGTGATTCGCCAGCCACTTCTCTTGCTAACTGTTTGTTGATATCACAACCAGTGTTGCCATTTCCATTTTTCCCGTCAGATCTGGCTTTTTTGAAAACGCGATTGCGGGAAAAATTTGATAACAGCGGGCAGCGGGAATTCTGGCTTTTTTAAAGAATGCTTGCCGCTTGTTTTGCATTTGAATTTATTAAGTTTCTTGATTTTGTTAGTAGTTTTTTATATGATTTCTACAAGATTTAGGCATTATTCTTGATCCTTAATTAAGGTTTACTCTCATATTTCGTCGATGGTCAATAATGCCATTAATGTTATTGGCGTCATCAAGCGGTGGTTGAAAGAGTTTAACGATCCCTACACCTCTAAAACGTTTTATACATCCTTGGTAGGTCCCATCCTGGATTATGGATCTTGTGTGTGGTGCCCACAATACTCAATTCACCAGGATAGAATTGAATCTGTGCCGAAGAAATTCTTCTATTTGCAATTAGAAGTTTTAACTGGGCTGCTGGAGTTGACTTCCCCCGTATTCAAGTAGACTCCTTTTGATAAATCTTCCCTCCCTGTTAAACCGTAGAACTATGCATGGAGTATTATTTATTTCTAACCTAGTTAATGGTGAAATCGACTCATCACTTCTTTTGAGTCGAATCAACAAGAATTTACTAAATAGAGCCACCAAACAGCGAATTTCCAGCATTCAATTGGAGGCCGGAGCAAGGCTACCACTCGCTCTGAGAGCGCATTTCGTGCGTTTCGTGTGTGATTCGCCAGCCACTTCTCTTGCTGACTTTGCTACAACAGGATATTTGTTTTATATCACCACCAGCCAGTGCTATTGTGTGTATGCAGCGCTAGCCAGCGATTTTGTAGCGCGCAGTCGCTTGTTCGATTGCTGTGCCCTCGTTTTTTCCTTGTATTCTTAATGTGCGATTATTTTATTGCTTAATGGTGTTGGATAAACTCTGCTCATTTTGAAGAACATGTTCAATTGTTCTTTTTTTTTAGTGAGTCAACTCGCGTTGTTCGTTGTTAACTCAAGTCTGTTGCTCTCTTGTTCATTCAAGGTGCTCTGTTGCTCCCCTGTTTAGTATTTTTGCTCTTGCTGTTGTTCATTTGCTTTAAACCGGCCGTTGTTCTATTGCATTTTAAGTTAAATGTTTCTCTAGCTTAAAATTCTCCATTTTCTCCTTCTCTTCATCCATTTCCTTAAATAACGTGCTTTT
>JARNME010000706.1:0-44307 GCA_030179655.1 Scaptomyza flava
AGCATCGTTTGGTTGAGCCTTTAGTTCTATTAATTATTGAAAAAAAAATTTGTAAGTTCCTGTGAACATGGTGCAGATTTAAAAAATAAGCAATTTTTTTTTTCGGCCTTGCTCGCGCAAAGCATCGAAGTTGGCAAAGTTTCAACATATGCTACGTCGTGTATCTGCCCAAACGATGCTTACGCACGGTTTCGTTGATTTTTTTTTTTTAACGAATGCTTAAGCGCCTAAGCATAAGTTCAATCATTGAAAACATGCTTCGATGCTTTGTGCTCTAGAGCTGTCGCTGTTTTTTTATTATATGGAAAATATTTAAAATAATTGTTAGATTTTCATTTTATTGCTTTCATGCTCAATGCTGTTCGTTCAGTTCTCTTCCGAGACGCGAAGCAAGCAAGCATCGTTTGGTTGGGCCTTTAGAACCCACGATCGGTGAGTCCGGGAGCGAAGACCCGCGCCTTAGCAGTGTTGCCAACTCCGCTTTTTTCCCGTCAAATCTGGCTTTTTGTAAAAGTCATTTGCTAGAAAAATTCGAAAACAGCGGGCAGCGGGAATTCTGGCTATTTTCATTTAACTTAAGCTTTTTTTCCGTTTTTTTTCGTACAAGCATACAGTATGAAAGTAGACGATATTTCTGGTTTTCGTTTGATCGATACTTACCAATGCCATCTTTACTTTAAATGGGATGGTATGGACGTACTATGAAATGTTAATTATGTTTACATAAAATGTACACCAAAATAACAGTTGCATTTAAATCATATAAATAAAAACAAACACTTCATAGTTATTGAAAACTCCGCTTTTTTCTGGCTTTTTTCTTTAAATTTTTAAGCTTTTTTTCATCATCCGTCCCGTCAAAATCAGCTTTTTTTTTTAAGAAAAGTTGGCAACACTGCGCCTTAGACCGCTCGGCCAACGAACGAACTTGAGGTAGTGGGATATACTGACAGTAATTAGCCACTTGCTTTTAGTCCAAAAGAGAGTTACATACACATAACAAACAAACATACACACAAGTGAAGCTAATATAAGCGTGTTAATATGTGTGAACAAACAACACAAAAATTCGTGGCATCATGTGCAAAAAAAAACATCATACCGCCAGCGGGGCAACCCTCCGCCAGTTACAAGAAATTAGGAGCCGTCAATACTACCCGTCAGAGCTTGAACCACTTGTGAATTAAAAGCCTTTGTCGCTGGTATCACTTTTCAGTTGCCTACTTCTAGGGCGCTGTTTCCGAAATTGACCGTTCATTTTGATATTCGTGTTTGCATATATTGCAAAGGTCTTCTTTTGATAGAAAATATTATAATCCATTGTATTTCTGTTAATAATGGATCGATTACTTATCATTCACAAGCAACCAAATAAACTAAGACTGCATACATATGTATTTATGGAATATGGAGTTAACCGCCACTTAATCCTAGTTAAGTGCTATGCTAACAGGCATCGTTTAATGCCAGCTGCAAATAATTGTGATTTAATACGGCTCATTGCCATTTTTACAATCAATTATGCCAGGCTCAGAGTCACGATAGTGTTCGGTCTTTAACTACGCTGCCTCTAAGAAACATTCATATAAATTAGCATGTGTCATTATTTGTGAAATTGAATTAACGTTTGTCTGGGTGTGTGTGCGTGTGCGTGTGTGTGTAACAAAAGAGGCACTACTTTGATTTTGGGCAGAGAATAGTAAGTTGGCTTCCACCCATTTGTTATCATTAATTAAACGACAAGGCATTGAATTTATTACACGCGTAGTTGAATATTGGATCCCACCTCATTCCGCACACACCTACCCAAGTTTTGTGCGTGTATGAGCATGTGTGTGTGTGTCTGTGTATGCAGACAATGCCAGCAGACGTTGTGCCTTAAAACTTTGAGACATAAATTGAGGCAATTGTTAAAACTAAAACCCGCAACGAATGAAAATTTGCGTTCTTTGCCTCTCATGGCGAGTGCACGAGTTAAGTTGAGTTGAGTTGAGAATTGTAATAGAAAAACTCTGTGCAAAGTGTGTATGTGTGTGTGTGAGTGCGTGTGTGTTAGTTTTGTATTCTGGTGTGCGTACTCATGCGTGATTCCCACAATCAAAAATTTAACTGTCTTACCATAATTGCGTGCACTTGTCTGTGAGTATGTTGGTGTAATTAATGAAATTTTATTCTAGCATTTCAACTATGCCCAGCCACTAGCACCAGAAGCGTTGTCTTCTGGCCTTTAGCTCCTACTGCTGCTACAATCCCCGCCTGACGCTACATTCGTTTGCTGTGGTTGCAGCCATCTTCACTCACTATCCTTCTCGTTTTCCATTTACACTTGGACAGAAATTTGATTAATAGGTTTATCAAATTGGTTTTTTGATGATGATCTTTGAATAGTTTTTGGATTCTAATCAAAAATTTGAATTCTTCCAATGCTAACAAGGAAAGAAAGTATCTGGAAATTCTTGATTGTCAAATCGTGTGGTTTATATTATTTTTTAAGTCGCACTCGCACTCGGACTTGTTTTCATGAGCAACTTTTGTGTACATGCCACATACACATTTCCATACGTTGCTACTGAATCCGACCTGCGGCGTGTGTCTGCCTCTTTTTGAACTGGTCAAGGTGTGGGTGGTGGTTTGTTTGGGTCGAGTTTGTGTCTAGGTTACGCGGGGTAAATGTTACGCTTACGTTTACCCTTATGTGGCGCGTTCGGGTGCAACTTTTGGAGCTCAATTAATAAAGCAAGTCGAGAGGAAGCTGCTAATTGTGTGTGCCAGGGAGAAAAACTTGCCAGCCAAAATCTCGACACTGTCAACAGGCGAACACTCTACAGATTTGTTGCTATTGTTAGGGGCGTTACTAGTGGTTGATTTGTGGGTGGGCGAGGGGGCAACTGTTTATTTTGCGTGTTGCTTTGTCGTGTTGCTTTGTCGATTGCGAGTCACGTTGCCTTGATTTTCGTTACAGTTTATCGCGTTTACAGTCAAATAATGAAATTGTCTGCTGATTTATTTGTTGACAACGCAGATGTTGCTTTTATTTTCAATTTTGATGCCACACGCCATACACAGAGCTCTTGTGCAAGACAAAGCGCCCTCGCGCTTCGCATGCCCACAAACGTTGAGCCATTCATTCAACTGCCCACAACAATGCGATAACAACAAATCAATCAACGCATGCTGCCTCAACTAATAAAAACAGGACAGGCTTAATTTGGCCAAAATACAAGTAGCCAGCCATCTAGTTTGCTCATGTATCTGTGCTGCAAGGACTATGTTTTTATGTATCTGTGTGCGCCAGATAGCTCTGCAAAAATATTGGCATTGAAAACAAATAAAGCTGTTGACTATTTCATTAAAACACTTTGCATCAGTGTCTGAAGCAAATAAAACAAGTGGAAACGTTGCAGTCGGACGCAACCGACTGCGGCATACTCGATACCAGTATTAAAACCGCATAAAAAGATGCCTGATTGCAAAAGGGTACGGATGGGGCAGGGGTATACGCTGCCTTAACGATTCTCCGATGCAGATGGGGATGCCACCAACTATCTTCCTTCCAAATTTGGTGACTCTAGCTGAAAGTTTGTAAAAGGTGGGGAAAGGGGGGCTGGGGGCGGTATGGTTGGGTGTGGAATCTAATTTTTTACTGCAGATCTTTGCGAAATGTCGATTGCTATCTTCATACCAAATTTGGTGACTCTAGCTCGAAGTTTGTAAAACGTGGGGACAGGGGGGTTGGTGGCGGTATGGGTAATTGTGGCATCCAAGTTTTGATGCAGATCTTTGTGGAATGTAATTTCTATCTTCATACCAAATTTGGTGACTCTAGCTCAAAATTGTAAAAAGTGGAGCAAGGGGGCTGGGGGCGGTATGGGTGGTTGTGGTACCAAAGTTTTGATGCAGATCTGTGTGGAATGTCAATTGGTGTATTCCTACCAAGTTTGGTGACTCTAGCTCGAAAATTGTAAAAAGTTTGGAAAGGGGGGCTGGGGCAGTATGGCTGGGCCTGGCATTCAAATATTTGATGCAGATCTTTGCGAAATATCTATTGCTATCTTCATACCAAATTTGGTGACTTTAGCTAAATGTTTGTAAAGGTGTGGAAAGGGGGGCAAAATGGGTAGGCGTGGCTCCAAAACTTTGATGAAGATTTTGGGGGTCGTTGCCAGCTATCTTCCTAACAAATTTGGTGGCTCTAGCTCCT
Source organism: Scaptomyza flava (assembly GCA_030179655.1). Lineage (NCBI taxonomy): Eukaryota > Metazoa > Arthropoda > Insecta > Diptera > Drosophilidae > Scaptomyza > Scaptomyza flava. The sequence goes on from JARNME010000706.1 coordinate 4,202, forward strand.
TTACTTTGGAAGATACACGCATTCCCGTTTTTGTCAAAGCGTTGGGGCGGCTAGGGTAGTATTTGTGGGCGTGGCATCCAAACTTTTGATTCAGTTTTTGGGGGGTCATCATCACCTATCTTGGCACCAAATTGGGTGGCTTTAGTTCAAAAACTTGGGGATATATAAGCTTTTTGGACTTAAAAATTCAGGGGGGCTGGGGGCAAAATGGGTGGTTGTGGCTCTACAATTTTGATGCAGTTTTTTGGAGGTTGCTAGTCGCTATCTGCTTACCAAATTTGGTAGTTCTAGCTGTAAGGATGTGTGAAATATGTAGATTTATCGGTTTTGAGTTATCGAATTTATCGATTTGTCTGCCCCCCAGTTATCGTAGAACCCCCATCGTGACACTTTAATTTGATATACCTTAGATAAAGAGAATTGGAAAGTTTCAAGTCTCTAGCTTCAGGGTGTGGAAAAAAGTTGCGAATATACAGACGGACGGACGGACACCATGACGGACATTGCACAAACCAATATACTCTTACCTTCGGTATCGATTATAATAAGGAAGGCGCAAATGGATAAAAACATTATATAAAATAAAACCGAAAAAGTACAAGAAGAGAAGATGAAAATAGTTATTCAAGCACTTTATATTCAGCATTTGATTAGAAATAAATTTACAAGCAGCTTTTAGCTTTTGAGTGAGTGTATTGCGTATTGTGTGCAGTGCAATGAATGAGTTTGGCTCACAATAAACTGAAAACACATTGAAAGCAGTCGCTTTTTTGTCGTCAGTCATTTTAATTATGCCGAGTTAATCAATTGAACGAGCTGCTGCTGCTGTTTTATTCCTGCAACCCATTCTATCTCGCATACTTTGTTGAAAAATAATTGATTAATTTCTTTTGTTGTAGGATTAATATTAACATTTAAATTGTGCTTCAAATCAGTAGATGAAACCGAATTATGGTATACTTATCAAACGCTAGTTAATGAACATGCAACATATGTTGTATTCAAGTAGCAATAAATTTGATTAAAATTCTGAAGAATTCTTGCACATACAAATTTACATTCAAATAGGTATTAAATCGCACAGAAATGCAATAAGAGGCAAGCTCGGGCTGAGTAAAAAGAGGAAAAGGAGAGAGCAAACAACAGACTTTTGGACTCTGTCATAAATACGTATGAATATGAATGCGTGTACTTATGCTACTGTATGTAGTATGTACAGTGGCAGCATCGCATAATCGGACACTTGCTTCCTCATTACAAACAAGCTCAAAAAGTATAACGAAATGCGTTAAAATTGTTGTCTTTCACATTTATTATAACTTTATAGTATTGGCTATCTAAGTCACAAAAAAAAGCTCATATTTTCTAAAGAGAACAGTTAGTTTACAGCGAAAAACGAAAAAGTCAATTTTTGAGGCTCAACGAATAATCGGACACCTCAAAAAATGGTATGAAAAAATTAACTTATTAAGTAATTAATGTTCGGTTTCGTATCGATTTGTTTTTAAAACAGCCGGCAAGTGATTTGGAATGGACTGCACCAAATTCAGGCATACCTGGGGCGCTATAGAGTTCCATAATACTCCTAAAGCCTCTTTAAGTGAATTTAGCGTGTGAAATTAGTTTTTGATACACGTGCCTGGCTTTTTCTTCCCAAAAATTTTCAATAACATTAAAATCTGGACTGTGTGCAGGCGTTTGCACAATTTTCGGGCAGTAATGGATTAACCAAAGCTTTGCAACGCCTGTAGTCTGCTTCCGGTCTTTGCTTGATAGAATGCAAAGTTGCTTGCGATACCCAATTTCTCTGCACTTTGCTTTATGTTCTTCATCAAAGTATCCGACTAACCAAATTTATTCATTATTCCATCTATAAAGTGTAAGTTTCCTACTCCAGCACTGGACATACAGCCCCAAACCATCACAGAACCTCCGCAACGCTTCACCATGGCCTTTGTATTTTTTTTTTTTATCAAAATCTTCATTTGGTTTTCGCCACTCAAACATTTTTCCATCGGTTCCATGCAAGTTAAATTTACTTTCAACCGTAATAGAACCTTTAAATTAATTAAATTTAACTTACTTGTGTCCGATGGAAAGATGTTTGAGTGGCGAAAACCAAATGAAGAATTTGATAAAAAAAATACAAAGGCCATAAAAACTAAAAACAATTGTTATTATTATTATTGTTGTTTTCTTTGCTTTCCAAGCTTTGTTTTTGTATTTTTAGTTTGGTGTTGAGATTTTTTACTCTAAAAAATATTCTTATTTTAAAGAAAAGTGTTTTTAAATGCATATTAAAAAGTCACAAGTAAAATCTTAACCTAAAAAAACAAACAGCAACAAAAATAACAAACAGAAAAAAATTCGTCCGCATCAACGTCTTACACGAACGACAAGCACTTTGCGACTGTCGATTGGTATCCGAAAAAAAGAGAGCGCTCTCTCTGATGACACTACCCTGTTAATTCTATCATGATTAAGCGCAAACAAAATAATTCTGAGCTAGAACGCGAGAGCTTCCATTCGGCTCGAACCCGAAGTGCTATGGGAGCACTCAAAAAGTTTTTCCTAAAAATGTACAGCATACGAGTTCGCAACAAGTCGCATACGCAATGATTGCTCTATAATCTATTTACTTGGTGATGCGATCAAGCAAGAATACACAAAATACATGTTCACAAAAACGAGCTGTTTATAATAAATGTAAGCTGTGTTCATTTTTGTAATCCTAACGCAATCGCAATATTTGCATATTTATACAACGTAAGAGACCATGCAGCGCCATCTAGTTTCTAAACGGACCCAAGTGTTTACCTATCGATTGATAGATCACGCTAGATGGCGCTACACCCTATTTGATAAGGATAAGCTTTTTATTGTAAATCCTTAGCTAGGAAAACTTACGTAACGTTCAATTAAATGATTATTATATTTATTTATATTTCCAATTCAAAGAGGTGGAGGCTAGGGGCAAAAGGTGTCGTGTGGGCTGCGATGTTTTTTTGTGGGATGTCAATTGCTATCTTCATACCAAATTTGGTGACTCTAGCTCGAAGTTGTTAAAAGAGTGGAAAGGGGGGCTGGGGGCGGTATGGGTGGGCGTCGCATCCCAAATTGTGATGCAGATCTTTGTGAAATGTCAATTGCTATCTTCATACCATTTTTGGTGACTCTAGCTGGAAATTTGTAAATAGTGGGGAAAGGGGGGATGGGGGCGGTATAAGTGGTTGTGGCATCCAAATTTGTGATGCAGATCTTTGTGAAATGTCAATTGCTTTCTTCATACCAAATTTGGTGACTCTATCTAAAAGTTTGTAGAAGGTGGGGAAAAGGGGGCTGGGAGTGGTATGGGTGGGCGTGGCTCCAAAACTGTGATGCAGATTTTTGGGGGTTGTTGCCAGTTATCTTCCTATCAAATTTGGAGGCTCTAGCTCCACAACTCTGGAAGATACACATATTTCCGTTCTTGACGAAGCGTTGGGTGGATGGGGGCGGCTAGGGCAGTATTGGTGGGCGTGGCATCCAAACTTTTGATGCAGTTTTTAGGGGGTTATCATCACTTATCTTGGCACCAATTGGTGGCACTAGCTCAAAAACTGTGGGAGATATAGCCATTTCTGATTTAAAAATCCGGGGGGGCTGGGGGCTGAATGGGTGGGCGTGGCTCTATAACTCTGATGCAGTTTTTTGGGGGTCGTTACCATCTAGCTTCCTATCAAATTTGGAGGCTCTAGCTCCTCAACTGTGGAAGATACGCGGCTTCCGTTTTTGACAAAGCGTTGGGGTTGATGGGTGCGGCTAGGGCAGAATCGGTGGGCGTGGCATCCAAACTTTTGATGCAGTTTTTGGGGGGTCATCATCACTTATCTTGGCACCAAATTTGGTGGCTATAGCTCAAAAACTGAGGGAGATATAGGCTTTTTTGACTTCAAAATACGGTGGGTTGGGGGCGGAATGGGGGGCGTGGCTCCAAAATTTTTGATGCAGTTTTTTGGGGGTTGCAAGTAGCTATCTTCTTACCAAATTTGTAGTTCTAGCTGTAAGGATGTGCGAAATATGTGGATTTATCGGTTTTGAGTTATCGAATTTATCGATTTGCCAGCCCCCCAGTTATCGTAGAACCTCCATCTGACACTTTAATTTACTATCTCATAGATAAAGAGAATTGGAAAGTTTCAAGTCTCTAGTTTGAAGGGTGTGGAAAATCTTGCAACCATACGGACGGACGGACGGACAGACACCATGACGGACATTGCACAAAACCAATATACTCTTTACCTTAGGTATCGGGTATAAACATAAGTACAGAAAATCAGTAAATCATCTTCCTGGCGACTCGCAGAAGAGTCGCGTAGGACGATTATCGCCAGCAAATCATCCAATTGCTGGCTGGGATATTAACTAATTATAAAAGTATGCCCTAACGGGACTTTCACTAACACCCGTACAACTAGAATTTGAAATCATAAAGTAACTTAAGATAGTAAGATCACGTACGTGTATGTTATATTGACCTGTTAGCAAAGACCATTTAAACATAAGGACGGGTTTAAAGAATTGTTCAAGTTAACATGCTGTAAACCAAGTCGCAACCACGAAGCGGACAGACCAACGAGTAGCAAAGTCGGTTTCCCCTAATGACAAACAGCTGCGCTAGTTTTAATTATTGCTTTTTTGTTTACAATACACTGCTGTCTTGTTGGTGTGCAGTGGTAGCTAGCTAGTTGCCTAGGCAACTAAGTCAATTCTTCTATGCGTGTAATTTTGTGTGTATGCATGTGCGTGTGCCATTCGAGAATAGGCAAATCGCAGCAACAACACGTGCTAGCTCGTCGTAGCCACGTATATCTACATGTGCATATTTAAATGTATTTGCCATGGAATTCAGTGACCTTTCTCTAATATTATGAATTTCGGCAAACCCTCAACAGCCAATATTTAGATTAAATTTGGTGCATATTTTTGTATTATTTGCATAGTGAATAGTGTATTTGTCGAAAAAACGTAAAAAGAAAAACTAACAAAAATCTAAACGAGCAGGCCCAGCAACAATGAAGCAAACGCACATGCATAGTCTTACTAACACATTTTTACCGTTCTTGCTCTCCGCTGGCCCGCCGCCTATCCTTTAATGCACAGGCCACTGAACGCAAAGCGGAGCTGAAACAAAACAAGCAACGTGCTGGCTTGCCGTAGATGAGACGCACAAATAGAACAAAGTAAAAATACCCCATTTCACAATATTCAGTTATCGTCAACAAAAACTTGAATATATAATTTTAATATATTAATAGTTTATTTCAAGTATACAAAGACAAAATACGTGTGTTTAAGTGTTAGTTAATTTATTTTTATACAACTTGTGTTAAAGTTGTGAAAGCCCAAACTTATTGCCAAATTATATGTACATATATACGCATATAAAACAGACATTAGATTGAAGTATCTCATGTTTTGCTGTACAACTGCACAAGTTCATATGAAGTCTATTCCACCCTTTCTTGGTGAGCAGCAGCAAGCGCTGTTTTATGCCAATGATAGTATGTATGTGTGTCTGTGACCGTTCTCATACTGACCGAAGGCCGCTTTGTAATGGCACCAAAAATGCGAGTGTACAAAAACACATTCAGAAGAGAGCAGGTTTCACTGCAGAGCTCAGTTTACGATTGTCGATCTTTTGAGAGCGGGGGCAACGGTAAATCACAGTGAATAACTATTACTGACAGTGACGCTACATAGCGATAATGAAGTACTTTATTACTTTTATATTGTGTGAGAAACCAACGATTTGTATATATTCCATAGATTATAATCGTAATAACTTCTTATTAGTTTTTATTTAACTTAAATTTTATGTAAATTCTTTGTCAGTTTCCAGTCTCACATATGTATGATAACATGTGGTTTTAATTTAAAGTGATATTTTGTATTGTATTTCTAAAAAAATAAAAATAAACATTTGGTATTCAGCATTTGCTCATAGTTTGCTTGAAAATAATTGAAAAATTACTTTAATTTTTTTTATCAAACAAAATTTATTAAAAATATAATGGAATTTATTTTTCTTCACAGCCTGTTTTTCAGAACTTAATAGTTCAGATACTAAAAAAATAAATTAGATTAATATGTTTTTCAGAACAAAATAAAAAATGTGTTATCTTGAGTTAGAATTTCATAAAACTCGTTCTTCAGAAACACTAAACTTAAATGGTTATTTCGCATTCGTAGGACTGGAAACTTTTAAAACTAAGAAAAACAGTAAACAGAGTTAAGGTTTTGTTGTTTTGGCTTGTTTCTTTTCCGGGTCCTGTTCTATTTCCGGCTCCTGTTCCTTTCCTGATCCCATTCCTTTTCCTGCTCCTGATCCATTTCCTGCTCCTGTTCCTAATGCTCGTCGGATGTGGTTTCTATGTCATCAGTGCAAAAGTTCAAAGTCAGTTTTTCCAATTTGCCCAAAATGTGGTCGTAGATAAGAGTATCGTGTAGCTTATGCTGCAATATGGCCAGTTTTGCCAGGTACTTCATCTGACCATTGGTCAATGGGCGTGCAGTAAAGTTGCGTACCGAATCCCAGATCTTAAGTAATAGAAATAATATACATATAATCATAAGTACAAATCCCGGCAACTTCAAGAGAAATGCATCACTTACGTTCTGAAGATCTTGGCAGGCCAGCGCCGTCGACTTTAAGTCAAAGGTTAAGGTTATTACATCATGCAACGAAAATGAGTCTTACTTTGACGAGCCAAACACCAAGACACGAACGTGTCGCAAACTCCATTAACTCGTACTTTAAACTGATGGTACAAAATATCGCATATGCGATGGCTATAGTGCATAATTTTTCTTGGAGACTCCGATACCAACAGCTCTTTCAGGTCAGAAGAAATGGCACCAAGTGCTTTCAGATCGAACACATAGCAGTTATTTGTAGTGGCAATAACCATCACAGGTTTTCCGAATGTCGCCCAGAGAAACTGGGCTTTACCACAACCGAAATAATCATCTGGTCGCGTATATCGTCCAGTGCTTTGTGATAGTTTTCATCCGTTTGCTGAATTACAATGATGCGCTTCAGCTTGCTGTTTAGCGATGCCACTTTATGGGGCAGAAGTGGAGAACCTATGATAACTTTTCGTCCTACTGCCGAAGCAAAAGATGATTCGCTTCCAGTGCCGTCTTATGCCAATGCGTTTCTCATTTTGCCTATGGGTAAAATATATATAAAAAAAAACAAGTGGAAACGTTGCAGTCGGACGCAACCGACTGCGGCATACTCGATACCAATATTAAAAATTTTGATGCCCATCCTTGTGGGATGTCAATTGCTATCTTCATACAAAATTTGGTGACTCTAGCTCGAAGTTTGTATAAAGTTGGGAAAGGGGGGCTAGGGGCGGTATGGGTGGAATTGCATCCAAATTTTTGATGCAGATCTTTGTGGAATGTCAATTGCTATCTTCATAACAAATTTGGTGACTCTTGCTCAAAGTTTGTAAATGTGGGGAAAGGGGGGCTGGGGGCGGTATGGTTGGGCGTGGCATCCAAATTTTTGCTGCAGATCCTTCTGGAATGTCAAATGCTACCTCTATACCAAATTTGGTGACTCTAGCTCAAAGTTTGTATAGAGTGGGAAAGGAGAGCTGGGGGCGGTATGGTTGGGCGTGGCATCCAAATTTTTGCTGCAGATCCTTGTGGAATGTCAAATGCTACCTTCATACCAATTTGGTGACTCTAGCTCAAAGTTATTATAAGGTATGGAGAGGGGGGCTATGGGGCTGGGGGTGGTATGGTTGGGCGTGGCATCCAAATTTTTGCTGCAGAACCTTGTGGAATGTCAAATGCTACCTTCATACCAAATTTGGTGACTCTAGCTCGAAGCATGTAAAAGGTGGTGAAAGGGGGGCTATGGGGCGGTATGGGTGGGCGTGGCATTCAAATTTTTGCTGCCGATCCATGTGGGATGTCAATTGCTCTCTTCATAGGTGGTGGCATGTAAAAGGTGGTGAAAGAGGGCTATGGGGCGGTATGGGTGGGCGTGGCATTCAAATTTTTGCTGCCGATCGATGTGGGATGTCAATTGCTCTCTTCATAGGTTTGTGGCATGTAAAAGGTAGTTAAAGGGGGGCTATGGGGCGGTATGGGTGGGCGTGGCATTCAAATTTTTGCTGCCGATCCATGTGGGATGTCAATTGCTCTCTTCATACCAAATTTGGTGACTCTAGCTCGAAGTTTGTATAAAGTGGGGAGAGGGTGGCTATGGGGCTGGGGCCATATGGGTGGGCGTGGCATCCAAATTTTTGCTGCAGATTCTTGTGGAATGTCAAATGCTACCTTCATACCAAATTTGGTGACTCTAGCTCAAAGTTTGTATAAGGTGGGGAAAGAGGGGCGGAATGGATGGGTTAGGCTCCAAAACTTTGATGCAGATTGTTGCGGGTCGTTGCCAGCTATCTTCCTACCAAATTTGGTGGCTCTAGCTCCCCTACTCTGGAATATACACGCATTCCCGTTTTTGACGAAGCGTTGGGGCAGATAGGGATGGCTAGTGCGGTATAGGTGGACGTGGCATCCAAATTTGTGATGCAGATCTTTGTGAAATGTCAATTGCTATCTTCATACCATTTTTGGTGACTCTAGCTGGAAATTTGTAAATAGTGGGGAAAGGGGGGCTGGGGCGGTATAAGTGGTTGTGGCATCCAAATTTGTGATGCAGATCTTTGTGAAATGTCAATTGCTTTCTTCATACCAAATTTGGTGACTCTATCTAAAAGTTTGTAGAAGGTGGGGAAAAGGGGGCTGGGAGTGGTATGGGTGGGCGTGGCTCCAAACTGTGATGCAGATTTTTGGGGGTTGTTGCAGTTATCTTCCTATCAAATTTGGAGGCTCTAGCTCCACAACTCTGGAAGATACACATATTTCCGTTCTTGACGAAGCGTTGGGGTGGATGGGGGCGGCTAGGGCAGTATTGGTGGGCGTGGCATCCAAACTTTTGATGCAGTTTTTAGGGGGTTATCATCACTTATCTTGGCACCAAATTTGGTGGCTCTAGCTCAAAAACTGTGGGAGATATAGCCATTTCTGATTTAAAAATCCGGGGGGGCTGGGGGCTGAATGGGTGGGCGTGGCTCTATAACTCTGATGCAGTTTTTTGGGGGTCGTTACCAGCTAGCTTCCTATCAAATTTGGAGGCTCTAGCTCCACAACTCTGGAAGATACGCGGCTTCCCGTTTTTGACAAAGCGTTGGGGTTGATGGGGGCGGCTAGGGCAGAATCGGTGGGCGTGGCATCCAAACTTTTGATGCAGTTTTTGGGGGGTCATCATCACTTATCTTGGCACCAAATTTGGTGGCTATAGCTCAAAAACTGAGGGAGATATAGGCTTTTTTGACTTCAAAATACGGTGGGTTGGGGGCGGAATGGGGGGCGTGGCTCCAAAATTTTTGATGCAGTTTTTTGGGGGTTGCAAGTAGCTATCTTCTTACCAAAATTTGTAGTTCTAGCTGTAAGGATGTGCGAAATATGTGGATTTATCGGTTTTGAGTTATCGAATTTATCGATTTGCCAGCCCCCCAGTTATCGTAGAACCTCCATCTTGACACTTTAATTTACTATCTCATAGATAAAGAGAATTGGAAAGTTTCAAGTCTCTAGTTTGAAGGGTGTGGAAAAATCTTGCAACCATACGGACGGACGGACGGACAGACACCATGACGGACATTGCACAAAACCAATATACTCTTTACCTTAGGTATCGGGTATAAACATAAGTACAGAAAATCAGTAAATCATCTTCCTGGCGACTCGCAGAAGAGTCGCGTAGGACGATTATCGCCAGCAAATCATCCAATTGCTGGCTGGGATATTAACTAATTATAAAAGTATGCCCTAACGGGACTTTCACTAACACCCGTACAACTAGAATTTGAATCATAAAGTAACTTAAGATAGTAAGATCACGTACGTGTATGTTATATTGACCTGTTAGCAAAGACCATTTAACATAAGGACGGGTTTAAAGAATTGTTCAAGTTAACATGCTGTAAACCAAGTCGCAACCACGAAGCGGACAGACCAACGAGTAGCAAAGTCGGTTTCCCTAATGACAAACAGCTGCGCTAGTTTTAATTATTGCTTTTTTGTTTACAATACACTGCTGTCTTGTTGGTGTGCAGTGGTAGCTAGCTAGTTGCCTAGGCAACTAAGTCAATTCTTCTATGCGTGTAATTTTGTGTGTATGCATGTGCGTGTGCCATTCGAGAATAGGCAAATCGCAACAACAACACGTGCTAGCTCGTCGTAGCCACGTATATCTACATGTGCATATTTAAATGTATTTGCCATGGAATTCAGTGACCTTTCTCTAATATTATGAATTTCGGCAAACCCTCAACAGCCAATATTTAGATTAAATTTGGTGCATATTTTTGTATTATTTGCATAGTGAATAGTGTATTTGTCGAAAAACGTAAAAAGAAAAACTAACAAAAATCTAAACGAGCAGGCCCAGCAACAATGAAGCAAACGCACATGCATAGGCTTACTAACACATTTTTACCGTTCTTGCTCTCCGCTGGCCCGCCGCCTATCCTTTAATGCACAGGCCACTGAACGCAAAGCGGAGCTGAAACAAAACAAGCAACGTGCTGGCTTGCCGTAGATGAGACGCACAAATAGAACAAAGTAAAATACCCCATTTCACAATATTCAGTTATCGTCAACAAAAACTTGAATATATAATTTTAATATATTAATAGTTTATTTCAAGTATACAAAGACAAAATACGTGTGTTTAAGTGTTAGTTAATTTATTTTTATACAACTTGTGTTATAAGTTGTGAAAGCCCAAACTTATTGCCAAATTATATGTACATATATACGCATATAAAACAGACATTAGATTGAAGTATCTCATGTTTTGCTGTACAACTGCACAAAGTTCATATGAAGTCTATTCCACCCTTTCTTGGTGAGCAGCAGCAAGCGCTGTTTTATGCCAATGATAGTCTGTGACCGTTCTCATACTGACCGAAGGCCGCTTTGTAATGGCACCAAAAATGCGAGTGTACAAAAACACATTCAGAGAGAGCAGGTTTCACTGCAGAGCTCAGTTTACGATTGTCGATCTTTTTGAGAGCGGGGGCAACGGTAAATCACAGTGAATAACTATTACTGACAGTGACGCTACATAGCGATAATGAAGTACTTTATTACTTTTATATTGTGTGAGAAACCAAACGATTTGTATATATTCCATAGATTATAATCCGTAATTAACTTCTTATTAGTTTTTATTTAACTTAAATTTTTATGTAAATTCTTTGTCAGTTTCCAGTCTCACATATGTATGATAACATGTGGTTTTAATTTAAAGTGATATTTTTGTATTGTATTTTCTAAAAAAAATAAAAATAAACATTTGGTATTCAGCATTTGCTCATAGTTTGCTTGAAAATAATTGAAAAATTACTTTAATTTTTTTTATCAAACAAAAATTTATTAAAAATATAATGGAATTTATTTTTCTTCACAGCCTGTTTTTCAGAACTTAATAGTTCAGATACTAAAAAAATAAATTAGATTAATATGTTTTTCAGAACAAAAATAAAAAATGTGTTATCTTGAGTTAGAATTTCATAAAACTCGTTCTTCAGAAACACTAAACTTAAATGGTTATTTCGCATTCGTAGGACTGGAAACTTTTTAAAACTAAGAAAAACAGTAAACAGAGTTAAGGTTTTGTTGTTTTGGCTTGTTTCTTTTCCGGGTCCTGTTCTATTTCCGGCTCCTGTTCCTTTTCCTGATCCCATTCCTTTTCCTGCTCCTGATCCATTTCCTGCTCCTGTTCCTAATGCTCGTCGGATGTGGTTTCTATGTCATCAGTGCAAAAGTTCAAAGTCAGTTTTTCCAATTTGCCCAAAATGTGGTCGTAGATAAGAGTATCGTGTAGCTTATGCTGCAATATGGCCAGTTTTGCCAGGTACTTCATCTGACCATTGGTCAATGGGCGTGCAGTAAAGTTGCGTACCGAATCCCAGATCTTAAGTAATAGAAATAATATACATATAATCATAAGTACAAATCCCGGCAACTTCAAGAGAAATGCATCACTTACGTTCTGAAGATCTTGGCAGGCCAGCGCCGTCGACTTTAAGTCAAAGGTTAAGGTTATTACATCATGCAACGAAAAATGAGTCTTACTTTGACGAGCCAAACACCAAGACACGAACGTGTCGCAAACTCCATTAACTCGTACTTTAAACTGATGGTACAAAATATCGCATATGCGATGGCTATAGTGCATAATTTTTCTTGGAGACTCCGATACCACAGCTCTTTCAGGTCAGAAGAAATGGCACCAAGTGCTTTCAGATCGAACACATAGCAGTTATTTGCAGTGGCAATAACCATCACAGATTTTCCGAATGTCGCCCAGAGAAACTGGGCTTTACCACAACCGAAATAATCATCTGGTCGCGTATATCGTCCAGTGCTTTGTGATAGTTTTCATCCGTTTGCTGAATTACAATGATGCGCTTCAGCTTGCTGTTTAGCGTTGCCACTTTATGGGGCAGAAGTGGAGAACCTATGATAACTTTTCGTCCTACTGCCGAAGCAAAAGATGATTCGCTTACAGTGCCGTCTTATGCCAATGCGTTTCTCATTTTGCCTATGGGTAAAATATATATAAAAAAAACAAGTGGAAACGTTGCAGTCGGACGCAACCGACTGCGGCATACTCGATACCAGTATTAAAAATTTTGATGCCCATCCTTGTGGGATGTCAATTGCTATCTTCATACCAAATTTGGTGACTCTAGCTCGAAGTTTGTATAAAGTGGGGAAAGGGGGGCTAGGGGCGGTATGGGTGGAATTGCATCCAAATTTTTGATGCAGATCTTTGTGGAATGTCAATTGCTATCTTCATAACAATTTGGTGACTCTTGCTCAAAGTTTGTAAATGTGGGGAAAGGGGGGCTGGGGGCGGTATGGTTGGGCGTGGCATTCAAATCTTTGGTGCAGATCTATGTGGAATGTCAATTGCTATCTTCATACCAAATTTGGTGACTCTAGCTCGAAGTTTGTATGAAGTGGGGAAAGGGGAGCTGGGGGCGGTATGGTTGGGCGTGGCATCCAAATTTTTGCTGCAGATCCTTCTGGAATGTCAAATGCTACCTCTATACCGAATTTGGTGACTCTAGCTCAAAGTTTGTATAGAGTGGGAATGGAGAGCTGGGGGCGGTATGGTTGGGCGTGGCATCCAAATTTTTGCTGCAGATCCTTGTGGAATGTCAAATGCTACCTTCATACCAAATTTGGTGACTCTAGCTCAAAGTTATTATAAGGTATGGAGAGGGGGCTATGGGGCTGGGGGTGGTATGGTTGGGCGTGGCATCCAAATTTTTGCCGCAGAATCTGGAATAATTTCGTCCATTAAACGACACATTGTTGATGGCGCGTTGCATAAGCCAAATGGCATAACGGCAAACTGATAAAGTGGCCTACCGGGCACTGTAAAAGCGGTTAAAGGTTTAGACTCTTCGGATAGCTCGATTTGCCAATAAGCGTCTTTAAAATCTAATTTGGAAATAACGTTCGCTTTTGGTAAACGTGCAAAGATACCTTCGATACTTTGTAAAGGATATGCATCCTTTTTGGTGACTGCATTTAATCTGGGTGCATCCAAACACAAACGGACCTTGTTGGGTTTGACTACTAGCCTCATGGGAGAGCTCCAAGGACTTTGAGATAACTCAATGACTCCTAAGTTCAGCATCCGATCTATTTCCGCGTACATCAACTTTTCCACCGCGGGGCTAACAGGGTAATATCGTTGCTTCACTGGCTTTGTCTCTAACAGTTCTATGCGATGTTTAATCAACGACGTACGACCAAGACCTTTTTGTACACATTGGGAAACAACGTCTTAATGAACTCTAACTGTTGCACTTCCAACTCGGTTAACGGAAATTGATTTGACTCTTTGTTATCAGTACTTATAGAACTGATTATACCGGGTGCTAAATTGTATTTTTGCCAAAAATCTATTCCTAAAATAAGCTTTTGGGCAATTGTTGGTATCACATATAAAGTCATAGACTTTTCATTGCTATTATAAGTGATAGGTACTTGCAGATAACCTATGACTTGGTGAGATTTACCATCAGCAGTCTTAACGTTCGAAGTAATTGCCTTAAATTCCGAATGCTTCATTACTTGTGGGCTAAGTCTGAGCCTACACAACTAACATTGGCTCCGGTATCTAACAAACCTAATTCTCGAAATTCTAAAAATTTACTTTCGCATAACTTCGGCAATCTTCATTATTCTGATATATTGCAGATATTTACAGCTGACGTTTGTTTCTAATGTTCCTAAAGTATGTTTTTAGTCTACGTGTGTTTCTTAACACTTCTTATTTTTTTATTCGTAAATATTCTACCTCTTATTTCTAAATATTTTTTAATCTTTCATGGTAAGGTAAACGAAAAAGACTCGGCTTAAGTAATGTATTTGTATTTTGCTGTGTATTTTTACCCGGGACCCCCTGTATGGTTAGTTGGGTAGTCCCCTCTGACGGTTTCCGACTTCATCAAACAAGCTTTACATTGTGGCTTATACACGTTAGGCAACCCACAGCCATAACAAAACACCTTTCTTTCCGCTAAGCAATCCTCCCATCGATGACCTGACTTAGCACAATTCCAACAGACAACCTTGGGCGAATCTTTCTGCACCGCAGCAATAGAATTATCAACCGTAGTAGAACTATCGACCTCATCGTCTTCCATTTCTAAAGCATATATACGATATGAACTTGGCTCACGGAGTTTAGGATTGGATACAGCTCGCGACCTGCCCATATCATTTAAGAAATTCTCACGCTTTTGCACTAACCGGCGCAAATGAGCAATAGAATAAACTTCTTCAAACAGTAAACGATCCTTCATTTCGGCAAGCAAGTTAGCCTGCACAATCTCTACAAGTTCATGTTCCTCAATGCTAAACGATAAACGATCCATTAGTTTGCAAATGGCTTCATAAAATGCTTCGAAAGACTCACCGGGCTTCTGTTTGCGGGCGCGAATTTGCTCTCGCAACTCACTATTGGAGCGACTTTCCTTAAACTGGTAACGAATTGCTTGACAAAACTCAGTCCAAGTAAATTTCTCGCCACCTATACGCTTATGGTAACGCCAGTACCAATCCTTGGCTTTACCTACCAATAGAGTATAAACATTCTTGTTTAATCCTTCGACATCATTGTCTAAGTTTTCCTGCGTTAGTGTTTTTATACGGTACAAAAATTCTTCGACTGTCATACCATTTCTAGTGCCATCGAAATAAATACCCCATTTCTGAATAGTATCAGCAATCTTTCTGGGTACACATCCTACATTTCTGTTTACATTCTCAGCTTCTCTCAAACTATTGTGCGAATTTAAACTTGAGTTTACCCTAACGCTACTCTGCATGATTGGAGCGTTCAATTGTACGTTGGACAACACTCTGGTGATGGTGGCCTGTATTAACGACTCAATTTGGGACATATCTATATTTGGTTGACGCCGAGCAGGTCTCCCCCGTGTTGCTCTTCCATGTTGGTTAGGTTTCCTAGGTGCAGCGGGAACTCTATTGATGTCGACAACCCTAGCACTCTCTCCTATCGCTGAAGAATTTCCTTGAGCCTGTACCTCTGCTAATGGCTCGTTATGAACATCCCCTCTTATTTGTTGTGGCCTAGCCATGGGATTTATATTCAGTGCTCGAGTAACAGCACGAGTTGCTGGTCTCTCGACTTGAGAAGGACCTCTTTCGGACCTGGAGAACAATTTCCTACCACTAACTTAACATCACTTGCCTGCACGACAGCAAAGCAAGCTGGACAATCCGCGTGAGATTGTAAACGTAGTTCAATGCACGATTTATGAAACACATGTTTACACAAGGTGATCGAACAAGGTTGAGTATTCGTCATACTCTCACTACATATTAAACAAATATCATCTAACTCCACCCTTGGAGTATCAAAACTATGTTGTAACGGCATATTAAATAAATTTTTCCATTGACCTTTTCCGGCTACTTAAATAATGACATAGAATCCGCAAAAGATACCTAGAGGAAGAGGAATAACTGGGCTATTTTAAACTAAAGCAATCCACATCCAGCAAGAGTGTATATAAAATCAATGCTGCTTATTTAACGGACAGCGATACGCTTGCGCATTCTCTCTGTATTTCCAGCTAAAAGAACAATAAATCTCTTACACAACCCTAAACTTTTTGGTGACTACTGACTTGGCATTGTAACGAACCTAAAAGTTACGCGGTTTTAGCTGGGCTAACTCTCGCGGTGTTGAGGGTACGTGCCAACAAATTTATATTTGTGGCGGCTGCGGCAATAAGAACACAGTTTGGTTTTATTTTTAATACATATATTTTAAAACTGCACTCTCTGCTAGTTTTCACGTTTGGGTTTTACAATTGCTTTGCACTTAATAATATTTCTTATTTGAGTTTTAGGGGAATCGCACGGCCCCTGTGTCGTAGTTTCACTTGCAATGCTGGCGCTCTCGTTGCACCAAATATTCAGAGTCAATGTTACGCCTACTAAACGCGGTTTTAGCTAGCAACGCCGAATTCGCCAGGCTCTACTATGGCCTCCTTGTTACCACAAGGATTTCGCCAGTAATGCCGCCTACTCTCCGGCTCTGGCTTTAGCTTCACCTGTCCTTCGCCAGGCTCACTTGTCTGACACTTGGTTTTAATTCGAGGTTGCCTTGCAAGTGCAACGCGCCACAAGAACTTGTTAAATTTCGCGTATCGATTCCTCAGTAAATTGTTTGTTAGTCGCGAAGGACACGATCAGCTTTGTCCTTATTGCGATATGGATCCTTTAAATTCTTAAATAATCCTTTCGCGTAGGATTTCTTTATATTTCGCACTGATTTTCACTTATTTCTTATTGACTCCGTACTTTGCACTCTTGCACTCAACTGACTCGTACTCGATTCACTTGTACTCGATTAACTCGTACTTGATTAACTCGCCGCTCTGTCCAAGGCGGCTCCTTTATACTCTTCTGCTGTCTCGCTGGACCGGGGCCTGTCAACGCTGCCAATGTTGCGCCAAGGGCAAAGGTGGCGTGATCGTTCCAGTGAGATTTGCCTAGCAACAACGGTTCCTCGTTGCTGATCACGCCTGTCGTTGGTGTGACGGTGATCACTATATTTCGTGGATGCACCGCTCGCACACCAACGGCACTTTGCCACGACTTTTGCGGTACGTGTTTTGTGGCTCCAATGTGCCAAACACGTACCTTAGCGCTGACATCCTGTGTCAGAGCGAGACAGCATGCGAATTCGCCGCAGCTCAGGTCCGGCTGCGGCTATAAATGCAATCGCTTTTGTGAGGCGCTATAAGTGAATATGGCTCCTCACACTCCTCTCTTTCTCCGGAAGTGGAAGTCTTCCACTTAATTTTGTGTCTTTCAAATCGCGCGCCTACGTTTTGAATTTTTGGCGTCCGTTAGAGGTGAATTTTCGTCTTTCAACTCGCGCGCCTACGTTTTGAATTTTTGGCGTCCGTTAGAGGTGAATTTTTCGTCTTTCAAATCGCGCGCCTCCGCTTTGAACTTTGGCGCCCGTTAGCAGTGACGCTGTAACGATCAGCTGGTGGTCGCGTAACGCCATCTAGCGACTTTGCATCGCCCGGCCAGATCGATATTTGCGATGTGGCCAGAACGATATTTGCGATGTGGCCAGATCGATATGGCCACCCGCAACTATCCAACACTAATCGGCCATGCCATACAATTTGCAGTTTGCAATTGTTTTGTTGTTGCTGAAAAAAAATCTAAAAAGCAAAAGTAAGTAACATATTTTGCGCCTTGCGCCATTTCCACCATCCTAAATCATTCTCTCTTTTTTTCCAGGCCATGCCGTTTTGACGCCTACGCTGGATCACACACATATTTTTGTGAGTATGCTTCCAGCAACTTCACCCCCCCCTCCTGCAGTTTTAATCCACCTGTTTTCTTTATGTTTATACTCGATACCGAAGGTAACTAGTATATTGGTTTTGTGCAATGTCCGTCATGGTGTCTGTCCGTCTGTCCGTCCGTATGTATTCAAGTTTTTTCCACACCCTTCAAGCTAGAGACTTGAAACTTTCCAATTCTCTTTATCTATGGGATAGTAAATTAAAGTGTCAAGATGGGGGTTCTACGATAACTGGGGGGCTGGCAAATCGATAAATTCGATAACTCAAAACCGATAAATCCACATATTTCGCACATCCTTGCAGCTAGAAGTACCAAATTTGGTAAGAAGATAGCTACTAGCAACCCCCAAAAAACTGCATCAAAAATTTTGGAGCCACGCCCTCCATTCCGCCCCCAGCCCCTCGCAATTTAAAGTCAAAAAGCGTATATCTCCCACAGTTTTTGAGCTAGAGCCACCAAATTTTGTGCCAAGATAGGTGATGATGACCCCCCAAAAACTGCATCAAAAGTTTGGATGCCACGCCCACCGATACTGCTCTAGCCGCCCCCATCCACCCCAACGCTTCGTCAAAAACGGGAATGCGTGTATCTTCCAGAGTTGTGGAGCTAGAGCTTCCAAATTTGGTGGGAAGATAGCTAGTAGCGATCCCCAAAAAACTGCATCAAAGTTTTGGAGCCGCGCCCACCCATTCCGCCCCCAGCCCCCCCGCATTTTGAAATCAGAAATGGCTATATCTCCCAAAGTTTTTGAGCTAGAGCCACCAAATTTGGTGCCAAGATAGGTGATGATGACCCCCTAAAAACTGCATCAAAAGTTTGGATGCCACGCCCACCGATCCTACCCTAGCCGCCCCCATCCACCCCAACGCTTCGTCAAAAACGGGAATGCGTGTATCTTCCAGAGTTGTGGAGCTAGAGCCACCAAATTTGGTAGGAAGATAGCTGGCAGTGACCCTCAAAAATCTGCATCAAAGTTTTGGAGCCAAGCCCACCCATTCCGCCACCCTTTCCCCACCATTTACAAACTTTCAGCTAGAGTCACCAAATTTGGTATGAAGATAGCAATTGACATTCCACAAAGATCTGCATCAAAAATTTGGATGCCATGCCTACCCATAACGCCCCCAGCCCCATAGCCCCCCCTTTTCTCACTTTTTACAAACTTCGAGCTAGAGTCACCAAATTTGGTATGAAGATAGCAATTGACATTCCACAAAGATCTGCAGCAAAAATTTGGATGCCACGCCCAACCATACCGCCCCCAGCCCCCCTTTCCCCACTTTATACAAACTTTGAGCTAGAGTCACCAAATTTGGTATGAAGGTAGCATTTGACATTCCACAAGGATCTGCAGCAAAAATTTGGATGCCACGCCCAACCATACCGCCCCCAGCCCCCCTTTCCCCACTTTATACAAACTTTGAGCTAGAGTCACCAAATTTGGTATGAAGGTAGCATTTGACATTCCACAAGGATCTGCAGCAAAAATTTGGATGCCACGCCCAACCATACCGCCCCAGCCCCCCTTTCCCCACTTTATACAAACTTTGAGCTAGAGTCAACAAATTCGGTATGAAGATAGCAATTGACATCCCACATAGATCTGCGCAAAAATTTGAATGCCACGCCCAACCATACCGCCCCCAGCCCCCCTTTCCCACTTTATACAAACTTCGAGCTAGAGTCACCAAATTTGGTATGAAGATAGCAATTGACATCCACATGGATGGGCATCAAATTTTTAATACTGGTATCGAGTATACCGCAGTCGGTTGCGTCCGACTGCAACGTTTCCACTTGTTTTTTTCCAGGTTACGCGAAAAAATATGCGGATACTATTTTTTCTTATTAATATTTTTTTTTTGTGCGTGTTAGTGTTTTTTTTTTTCTTCTCCCGCTTACTCTGCCACAAAGGCCCGCGTGCCTCGGGTCGAAATTCGTACGCGGTATCTCTGGCCGTGCGCCCAAACGATACGCGACGTGCGCCTATCACTCCCTCCTGTTGTGGCTGCTAGCACTTCTGGTGGCCAGTCTGCTCGTGCCACCTCTCTCCATCCTGGAGTCGCCAACGGTGCGGATGACTGTCGCTGCAGCACCGGGCGAGCCGGCCGTTCCCCATACGGGCATGAAGCCTGCCGACCGAACGCTGGACGCACCGGATTGGTTGCCCAAGCGTGTGGCGGAGGCGGTGTCCCGGGGCGAGGCGGCGTGCCCACCTGCAGCTGTGTTGGCCATTCCCACGGCGCTGTCCGTGTTGTCGGGCTGGTGGCCGTGCAGACTGGTGCTTGAAGTGTGTGTGTTGGTGACGGCGTCGGCGGTCGTGGTCGTGGTGGCGTTGGCGTACGCCGTCGTGGTGGCGTTGGCGTACGCTGTCGGGGTGGCGTTGGCGTACGCCGTCGTGGTGGCGTTGGCGTACGCTGTCGGGTGGCGTTGGCGTACGCTGTCGGGGTGGCGTTGGCGTCAACTCTTTAATAAAACCCTCGCGGGGCGGTGCCACCTCCTCTGTCCATTCCAGGACAACCGTCGCGGTGTGGTGCCACCGCCCGTCCACGAACCGTTTCTCTCGTGAGATGGTTGCCGTCGGTGGTGTCGACTCACCCGGATCGGCCTGCGGCATCTGTTCCTCGGCCTGCGGCGCTGCCTCCTCCTCGTCGGACGATATATTGATGATATCGTCATCTTCATCCTCCTCATCCTCCGAGGTGCCCACCCCACGTGGGAATGGCGACGGTGGCCTAGCGGGGCGCCAGTCTGGCGGTGGCGTCTCCGGCAGCGGCGGTGTGGCGAACCGCTCCGGGCTGGCTGGGCCCACATTTTCGTCCTCCGGCGTCGGTGGTGCCTCCGGGTGGCACATCCGGACCCATTCGGGATTCATCTCGACGAAATCGCCCGGCGGCGACTCCTCTCGCCTTTCGCCCACTGGACCAGCGTCGTATTCCACCTCCCAGTCGCTGCTCTCGAAGTCCTCGCCATATGCTCGTCGTACCCACTCTCGCTCCTCCTCCAGCTCCTGGCGGTGACAACGCTCACGCTCGGCCGCCTCTCGCTCTTCCGGGGACTCAAAATGGGTGATGCCCGCAGTTCCAGCACATCCGGTGATGCCTCCCGCTGCGGCTCGACACGTGCATAGGGCTGTCCGGCCCAACGCCCTCGTCGCGCCACGTTTCTGCGCCCTCTGGCGCTGGCACCCATGGCCGCCGCGTCGACCACGCACACATCCCCCGCTGGTGTGCGAGAGTGCGCACGTGGGTCACGGCTCGACGCATGGACTGCCCTCCTTCCCTCGGTGTTGCTGTTCCTATTCTCCATTCCTGCTGGTGAGTGTTTTCTTTGAAAAAATATCGCAAAGTGACCGACTGCATGGTAGTCGGCACCTTTTATACCCCTACTCTTTACGCATGTGCAACAGTGTAGGTGCGCATGTTACGGTATCCTTCCCGCATGCGACCGCCATGTTTTGTCAGCGCTCTCTTTGCGATATCGCTGACCTTTTTCATTAACCGTTTTCCTAGCAGCGTTTGCTTCGCACACCTTTCGCCGCGTTCAGGTCCGGTTTTGTAATATCCTTGGTTGGGCCGTGGCTCTTATTACTATTTTATCATTTCATTATTTATCTATATGTAATGCCTTATGGTTTTAATAAATATGTAATACCTTACATATATATTTTATTATTTATATATGTAATACCTTACATATATATTTTTATTATTTATATATGTAATACCTTACATATATATTTTTATTATTTATATGTAATACCTTACGTATATATTTTTATTATTTATATATGTAATACCTTACATACATATTTTTATTATTTATATATGTAATACCTTACATATATATTTTTATTATTTATATGTAATACCTTACATATATATTTTATTATTTATATCTGTGGAATGTTTTGATTAGGGAAAATAATTAATATGTATTAATACATATTCACCCCTTTTTTTTCCAAAAAAAAACAAATCAACTAATGCTCTTTTTTTTTTTATATAGGAGGTGATGGAGATTCAGGTGAGTAAATGAGATACGTCATTAATAAGGCCAATTATTAACCGCTCTTTTCTTTTCCAGATTTTCACCACCAAAAAAAAATTACTTTTTGTTCCAGGGTCTTAAAATAATTTGTGCCCCAAAAAATTTTTTTTTTATTATCTCACCCGTTGTCCGTTCCACCTCCGTGGGGTTTTATGTCGCCTATGTGCGCGGTCCGTTCTTTTTCCCCAGTTTTCCCTTGTAATTTACAGATTACAGGTGATACAAAATTTATTATTGTATATGGTCCGGCAAATTTGGGAGCAAGTTTCGCAGCGAAGCCTTCCGCTGCATTTGACAGGTGGTGTTGTTTCACCCACACCTTGTCTCCTACGGATGGTTTCCACTGTCGTCTCCGTAGGTTGTAATGCCTTGCTTGGTCCTGAGCGGCCTTCTCTAAACTCCTGCGCACCAATTCAAAAACTTCTCTAAGTTTTTTCGCATTGTCGCTGGGTGTTTGTGTCGGTTGCCCTGTGCCGAGTGTAACGTTGTCGTATAGCGCATTTGGCAGCCTTGGTTCACGCCCTTGCGTGATAAACGCTGCACTGTAGCCCGTAGACGCCGATACGCTGGTGTTAACGGCTAGCGATAATTCTGGCAAAAATTCATCCCAGCACCGCTGGTTATCTTTTGTGAATTGTGCAATCATCGTTTTTACCGTGCGGTTCGCACGTTCTGTAGGATTCTCTTGCGGTGTGTATGGTGCCGTAAATTGGTGTCGCACTCCTAATTCTTCAAGAAAGCGTTTGAAGGCTTTACTCGTAAATTGTGTTCCGTTGTCCGTTATGAGAATTTTTGGCACCCCAAATCGTGCCAAAATTCTCTCTCTGAATCCCTTTTGCAAAGTGGCTGTGGTTGCGCTCCTCAGCGGAACTAACTCAGTCCACTTAGAGAACCGGTCAAACATCACCAATAGCATTGTGTTGCCGTGTTTTGATCTTGGCAGTGGGCCAACAAAATCAGCACACACGGTACTCCATGGCTCTTCCGGAATTTGTGTCAACATCTTTCCTGCTGCTGCCATTTGACTTGGCTTATATTGTTGACACGTTTCGCAGTTGTGCACATATGTGCGCACGTCTCTGTACAAGCCTGGCCAGTAGTAGCGTGTCGCTACTCTTGCTATCGTTTTCCGGCTTCCCAAATGACCGGCTGTGGCTGCGTCGTGGTTCTCCAATAATACATCCTTCCTTTTACCTTTGGGTACACAAAGCTTCCAAGCTTCCACCTCTCCGCCTCCAGCGCGGTGTGGGATGTGTCTGTACAGGTTGCCATTTTCCTCCATGTAATCCGGATATTTTCTTGCATTTTGTGTGATTTCCTTTTTTAATTTCTGAATCCATTTGCAATTTGCGTTGTCTGCCTCCATCCCTTCCGTGGCGATTTTCCTTAGGCAGCATGTCTCCGGAAGTGGCTGTCTCGAAAGTGCATCGGCTACGACATTGAGGTTGCCTTTACGGTATTTGACTTCAAAGTCGTACTGTTGCAGTTCAAGCGCCCAACGCGCTATTCTGCCTGATGGACTCTCAATTGAGTTTAGCCACTTCAACGCCATGTGGTCCGTTATGACCACAAAATGGTAGCCTTCCAGGTATGGCCTTAGCTTTCTGATTCCCCACACTATGGCTAGACACTCTTTTTCAGTTGCCGAATAGTTCCGTTCGGCACCGTTTAGTGTCCTACTGGCGTACGATATTACCCTTTCACCTTGCTCCGACGGTTGGGTCAATATCGCACCCAGGCCATAGTTACTTGCATCCGTCTGCAAGCAAAATGTTTTTGAGAAATCTGGGCATGCCAATACTGGGGACTGAGTCAGCTTCTCTTTGACCGTGTCAAAAGCTACTTGCCGCTCCTCAGTCCACTCCCATTTTGCGCCTTTTTTCATCAATGCGTTCAGAGGTGCTACTTTCGTCGCAAAATCTGGTACGAAGCGCCTGTACCATGATGCAACGCCCAGGTATTGTCGTAACTCTTTTACGTTGCTTGGCGGCTTCAACTCTGCGATTGCAGCAACTTTATCTGAATCTGTGCGAATTCCTTCTTCTGTGACTCTGTGGCCCAAATATTTCAATTCCTTTTTAAAGAAATCGCATTTGTCCACGTTTATACGCAGATTTGCTTCCCGCAGCCGCCGAAATACCTCTTTGAGATTTTTCATATGCTCTTCGCGCGTTCTTCCGATGACTATAATGTCATCTAAATATGCAAACGCATGTGGCATCATTTCGGGTCCAATAACACGATCCAAAGCCCTCTGAAAAGTTGCCGGTGCCGAGTGTAACCCAAATGGCATTACTTTCCACTGGTATAATCCTTTGCCTGGGACTGTAAAAGCTGTCATTGGTCGGCTCGCTTTCTCCATCGGGATCTGCCAGTACCCATCTTTCAGATCCAAGCTAGTGATGAAGTGGGCTTCACGTAGCTGGTCTAAAATGTGGTGCACTCTTGGCAATGGATATGCGTCCTTAACGGATCTGCTGTTAAGTTGCCTAAAATCCACACATAACCGCCATTTTCCATTCTTCTTTTTCACCATCACGATTGGTGCGCTGTGTGGGCTGTTGGATGGCTCTATGCAACCTTTCGCAAGTAGTTCCTCTACTTGCTGGTTAATTTCCGCTTGCATTTTTGGATTCTTTGGAAAATAACGTTGTTTTATAGGCCTGTCGTCGCTCATCACAATTTTGTGTTCTGTAATTTGTGATGTGCCCTTTAGGTGTTCGAAGGCTGCGACTTCCCGCAAAAGAAATTCATTAATTTCTTGATCCTCGTGTAGATTTTTGGTTTCAATAGCTGGGTTTCTGACATCGTGTATTGCTTCGTCTTGTTCGGTTGTATTCTGGACAACTGCCACCGACAGTCTCTCTTCCAGCTTTCCAACCTTGTGCCGTCGTGCTGGGATGGTGACCACCAATCCCGCACACTGCAAGACTGTGCCCATGCCAGTCAGAAAATCCCAGCCCAGCACCAAATCGTCTATCACACCAGGCATAATTAGCAACGCTATTTCCAAACTGCGATGCCCGAATCTTATTTCGACTGTTATTTGTTCTGTTGTCCTGCTGTTGTGTCCGTCTGCTAACTTCACCTGTCTGCTTGCGACGCTTCTCCGGCCTACAGTGCTCAGTCTACAAGCAAGCTCTTCGCTAACAAAGCTGCTTGTAGCCCCTGTATCGACTGTAGCCTTATACTGACACTCACCGATCCCTACGGTGGCAGTCAACTGCGTCCCTTCGTCCTCCAGGTGACCGACTAGCGTCTCGGGGCGGACCTTGGCGGCTCCCGCTCGCCCCTCGCTGGCGGACGCCGCTGGCCGTTTCCCGACTGACAACATAGTGCCGTCCGCTGACCGATTCTGCCACAGACCCAGCAGAACTCCAGCATTGGGTTTCGGCACTCTATCGCCCAGTGTCCCTCCTGTCCACACACGCGACATGCCCTTCCTGGGTTGTTTATGTGTGTCCTGGCAGGATTTTGCTGGGTCCTAGGTGTTGGGGTTGGCCGTTCGTCCATTCTTCCAGTGTGCTGGTTCTGCTCCTCCATGGCCATAAATCGGGTACGATTTCCACGACTCTGGTTGTGCTCGCGTCCATTTTGCTGCGTATCTCGGTGTTGTTGAAGCTGTTGTTGTTGATGTTGGCTGTATTGTTGTTGGGCTGTAGCACTTTGTAGCCTCAGTTTCAGCCTATCCTTTTCTAGTTCTTCGAATTCTTCTGCCAGTTGCATCAGCTGGGTCAAATTCGAGAACTGGTTTGGCCGTGCGTATCCGCGCAAGTCAGGAAGGCTGTTGGTGTAAATGGTGCGCACTTCCTTCTCTGTTGAGAGTCGTAGGGGTCTCATCAGAGTCTGCATCTCCACCATATAGACTTTAAAGGGCTCATCCAGAGCTTGTCGCCGTCTGCGTACTTCGTCGTACAAATTTTCAAAATAATCTCGTGGTAAAAAGTATTCTTGAAAACTGTCGACAAAATCCACCCATGTTGTCCAATGCCTGTTGTTAGCTATGTACCACTTAAGTGCCATTCCTTTCAGCAACTCCGGCATCGCTCTTGGAATTAAATTTAGGTTTAATCCATATGTGTCTGCCGACCATTCCACTTGCTCCAAGAATTCGAGAGGCTTCGATAGTCCATCGAATCGAAAGCTCCACTCTCGAACTTGTTTGGCTACTTTTTGGTATTCACTTGCCCTTGCATTGGTCTGATCATGTGTGTGGGTGTGGCTACGCTCTCCTGGCTGTTGGGTTGTATTCCAGGGCGATCGGCGAGATTCCTGTAAATCTCGCGCCCTAGCTGCCGCGCTGGTGCATGGGACGCTCAGCCTTGCTACGTCTATGCCGGCAAACTCCTTTTCCTCTTCGTATTCCCCTTCCTCGCGCATGAATTCGGGTTCTTTATTCGGCGACTGTCGGCTGTATGTTTTTGCCAGTTCGCTAATGCGAACGCTGTGTGGAAGAGTATTTTCATTTTGACTTACCCAGTCTCCGAATTGTCTTCTCATATTTTCGACAGTGCCTTCAAGCTCCAGACCGAATTCTACTCCGCATTTCACTAGTGCATCCTTTTTTAGATTGTACACCCACGAACGAACCATATTGTCAATTATTTATATGTATTTTATTAAAACAAACTATGTGATATTAGCCGTAGATCCACAGTTTGGGCGCCAGTTGTAACGAACCTAAAAGTTACGCGGTTTTAGCTGGGCTAACTCTCGCGGTGTTGAGGGTACGTGCCAACAAATTTATATTTGTGGCGGCTGCGGCAATAAGAACACAGTTTGGTTTTATTTTTAATACATATATTTTAAAACTGCACTCTCTGCTAGTTTTCACGTTTGGGTTTTACAATTGCTTTGCACTTAATAATATTTCTTATTTGAGTTTTAGGGAATCGCACGGCTCCTGTGTCGTAGTTTTACTTGCAATGCTGGCGCTCTCGTTGCACCAAATATTCAGAGTCAATGTTACGCCTACTAAACGAGGTTTTAGCTAGCAACGCCGAATTCGCCAGGCTCTACTATGGCCTCCTTGTTACCACAAGGATTTCGCCAGTAATGCCGCCTACTCTCCGGCTCTGGCTTTAGCTTCACCTGTCCTTCGCCAGGCTCACTTGTCTGACACTTGGTTTTAATTCGAGGTTGCCTTGCAAGTGCAACGCGCCACAAGAACTTGTTAAATTTCGCGTATCGATTCCTCAGTAAATTGTTTGTTAGTCGCGAAGGACACGATCAGCTTTGTCCTTATTGCGATATGGATCCTTTAAATTCTTAAATAATCCTTTCGCGTAGGATTTCTTTATATTTCGCACTGATTTTCACTTATTTCTTATTGACTCCGTACTTCGCACTCTTGCACTCAACTGACTCGTACTCGATTCACTTGTACTCGATTAACTCGTACTTGATTAACTCGCCGCTCTGTCCAAGGCGGCTCCTTTTATACTCTTCTGCTGTCTCGCTGGACCGGGGCCTGTCAACGCTGCCAATGTTGCGCCAAGGGCAAAGGTGGCGTGATCGTTCCAGTGAGATTTGCCTAGCAACAACGGTTCCTCGTTGCTGATCACGCCTGTCGTTGGTGTGACGGTGATCACTATATTTCGTGGATGCACCGCTCGCACACCAACGGCACTTTGCCACGACTTTTGCGGTACGTGTTTTGTGGCTCCCATGTGCCAAACACGTACCTTAGCGCTGACATCCTGTGTCAGAGCGAGACAGCATGCGAATTCGCCGCAGCTCAGGTCCGGCTGCGGCTATAAATGCAATCGCTTTTTGTGAGGCGCTATAAGTGAATATGGCTCCTCACAGCATTTGTTTTTTTTTAAATTACAATATCCTATCCATCCTTTGTGATTAACATTGTATCGATAACTTCGGTCGATTACATTCACATGCGCAAACACTCGAATTTCCAGAAGTGTATACTATCCTAAACGCCAAAATGAACAAAAATAATGAACTCACGATAAATCCAAGCGAAAAACAAACGAGCATCTCTATGATAACTTTTGACCACCCTTCTTGATATGTTCATGCAATAGATCCACTCTATTGCATTCACTCGAAACCAAAGGATGTTATTCGGGTAATACTTAAGTGCTCTCTCAAATTTTTATCGGTTGGATTTTTATAACTCATGTTAAAATAATCAAATTCCAGATTAACAATTATTTTACACTTTATAAATTGCAAAAGCTTCATAAATAGTTATGGGCGTAAACGATCAAAATCCCTTCAACAGCTATTACCACACTTTTTACTTTAACCTTTTTTTTTTTTTTTTCTTTTCATTTTTTAACTGCTATTGGGTTAACTATTGAAATTCTTTGTACGTTTATAACCACATGTTTTTGGGCTTTTCGCCACACGTTTTGGGCGCCAAATAAATCTATGTAGCGTACTGGTAGGTTGCCGGACGGTTGGGGTGTCCCAAAGAAGTTTTGGTAGCTTTTTTGCACTGCAATTACATACCCAAATCAGGTTGAGACACGGGGGGTTTCTTCAGCATCGACGGCGTTATCCAGAAAGACTAATGGAGGGGCAGCGGAGGCGGGACCCATTTATCGTAGCTCAGTACGGGAGTGTGGGGGGGTTCTTGCTGTCTCAATAGGCCTGCACTACATTATTTTATTAATTATTATAGAGTCCCTAAAAAATATACGCTCCCATGGAGCAAACAAGCAAAACTAGCGACACCGAAAATGAATGTCAACTATCGGAAAATACTCTAACACACGAATAGTATTCCTCTTAGATACATTGCGGTCGTGGCTACGCTGGTAATTGCCACGCCTTCTTCTTTACCCACCCTACCATGGTCTACTGATGCTAACATACAACAGTAAGACCCCATATCAGAACCTTATGTCATCATTATTTCACCCAGGTCATTGGAACCAAACCAAATTACAAATCTATCATTTAACAATATTTAAACTCAATGAAATTTATTTTCATAATTTTTCCACATTTGTCGCACTCCTATATGTACTTAATGTTAGTATTTTACACTTGGTTTTCGCTACATGTTTTGTTAACAAGTTTTTTTTTTTTTTTTCAAACAAAAAAAATTATTTATTTATTTTAACCCTGAGAATCTTTTAAAACTTAGTTTCTTTCTTATTATAAACATTCGACACAATTACACTTGCTGGAAGAAATTTGCATATTTAGTTATATATATAGATGAATGCAAAAGAATTTAAATAATAAATAGGTTAGCTTGTTAACAAATAGAACTTTGAGTTACAGGGTATTTATACACGGAAGATTATACAGCAGGGCTGCTAAAGATATAAAACCTTTTAAGCAATAGTTTTATTCACTATTATGGTTTGTCTTAAACATTTTTTTTTTTTTTTTTTTTTTTTTTTTAATTTATTTTATTTGTTAACGTTACTTTAAAGATTTTCTTTTTAGTTGTTTGATTTACCGTTATGTACTATTTTTTTTTTTTTCTTGTGTTAAAAAGGGATAGTTATTATCAATATTAAAAGTGAACCAAACGTTTGAAAAAAATTAATATGCCCCATTGCAAAAGCTAGTGTAGGGTATTTCGTCAATTGCTCAAAAAAAAAAAAGACTCAGCAGCTGTTTCACTTACATGCGTTTCCATCGACGAAAGATCTTTCAGAGAGAACGTTGCTGACGAGGGCTATGCGGGATTGTTGTTGTTGTTAAGAGAGGTTTTATGCGTAAGCTAAGAGTAGCTTCGACTTTTGCACGTGCATTTTTATACTCGATACCGAAGGTAACTAGTATATTGGTTTTGTGCAATGTCCGTCATGGTGTCTGTCCGTCTGTCCGTCCGTATGTATGCAAGTTTTTTCCACACCCTTCAAGCTAGAGACTTGAAACTTTCCAATTCTCTTTATCTATGGAATAGTAAATTAAAGTGTCAAGATGGGGTTCTACGATAACTGGGGGGCTGGCAAATCGATAAATTCGATAACTCAAAACCGATAAATCCACATATTTCGCACATCCTTACAGCTAGAACTACCAAATTTGGTAAGAAGATAGCTACTAGCAACCCCCAAAAAACTGCATCATTATTTTGGAGCCACGCCCCCCATTCCGCCCCCAGCCCCCCCGAATTTTAAAGTCAAAAAAGCATATATCTCCCTCAGTTTTTGAGCTATAGCCACCAAATTTGGTGCCAAGATAGGTGATGATGACCCCCTAAAAACTGCATCAAAATTTGGATGCCACGCCCACCGACACTGCCCTAGCTACCCCCATCCACCCCAACGCTTCGTCAAAAACGGGAATGCGTGTATCTTCCAGAGTTGTGGAGCTAGAGCTTCCAAATTTGGTGGGAAGATAGCTAGTAGCGATCCCCAAAAACAGCATCAAAGTTTTGGAGCCGCGCCCACCCATTCCGCCCCC
Organism: Scaptomyza flava; assembly: GCA_030179655.1. Lineage (NCBI taxonomy): Eukaryota > Metazoa > Arthropoda > Insecta > Diptera > Drosophilidae > Scaptomyza > Scaptomyza flava. The sequence goes on from JARNME010000706.1 coordinate 34,649, forward strand.
AGCCCCCCCGCGTTTTGAAATCAGAAATGGCTATATCTCCCAAAGTTTTTGAGCTAGAGCCACCAAATTTGGTGCCAAGATAGGTGATGATGACCGCCTAAAAACTGCATCAAAAGTTTGGATGCCACGCCCACCGATCCTACCCTAGCCGCCCCCATCCACCCCAACGCTTCGTCAAAAACGGGAATGCGTGTATCTTCCAGAGTTGTGGAGCTAGAGCCACCAAATTTGGTAGGAAGATAGCTGGCAGTGACCCTCAAAATCTGCATCAAAGTTTTGGAGCCAAGCCCACCCATTCCGCCCCCCTTTCCCCACCATTTACAAACTTTTAGCTAGAGTCACCAAATTTGGTATGAAGATAGCAATTGACATTCCACAAAGATCTGCATCAAAAATTTGGATGCCCACCCATACCGCCCCCAGCCCCCCTTTCCCCACTTTATACAACTTCGAGCTAGAGTCACCAAATTTGGTATGAAGATAGCAATTGACATCCCACATGGATCGGCAGCAAAAATTTGAATGCCACGCCCACCCATACCGCCCCAAGCCCCATAGCCCCCCTCTCACCACCTTTTACATGCTTCGAGCTAGAGTCACCAAATTTGGTATGAAGATAGCAATTGACATTCCACAAAGATCTGCATCAAAATTTGGATGCCCACCCATACCGCCCCCAGCCCCCTCTCCCCACTTTATACAAACTTCGAGCTAGAGTCACCAAATTTGGTATGAAGATAGCAATTGACATCCCACATGGATCGGCAGCAAAAATTTGAATGCCACGCCCAACCATACCGCCCCCAGCCCCCCTTTCCCCACTTTTACAAACTTTGAGCTAGAGTCACCAAATTTGTTATGAAGATAGCAATTGACCATTCACAAAGATCTGCATCAAAATTTGGATGCCACGCCCAACCATACCGCCCCCAGCCCCCCTTTCCCCACTTTATACAAACTTCGAGCTAGAGTCACCAAATTTGGTATGAAGGTAGCATTTTACATTCCACAAGGATCTGCAGCAAAAATTTGGATGCCACGCCCAACCAAACCGCCCCCAGCCCCCCTTTCCCCACTTTATACAAACTTTGAGCTAGAGTCACCAAATTTGGTATGAAGTAGCATTTGACATTCCACAAGGATCTGCAGGAAAAATTTGGATGCCACGCCCAACCATACCGCCCCCAGCCCCCCTTTCCCCACTTTATACAAACTTTGAGCTAGAGTCACCAAATTTGGTATGAAGGTAGCATTTGACATTCCACAAGGATCTGCAGCAAAAATTTGGATGCCACGCCCACCATACCGCCCCCAGCCCCCCTTTTCCCACTTTATACAAACTTTGAGCTAGAGTCACCAAATTTGGTATGAAGGTAACATTTGACATTCCACAAGGATCTGCAGCAAAAATTTGGATGCCACGCCCAACCATACCGCCCCCAGCCCCCCTTTCCCCACTTTATACAAACTTTGAGCTAGAGTCACCAAATTGGTATGAAGGTAGCATTTGACATTCCCCAAGATCTGCAGCAAAAATTGGATGCCACGCCCAACCATACCGCCCCCAGCCCCCCTTTCCCACTTTATACAAACTTCGAGCTAGAGTCACCAAATTTGGTATGAAGATAGCAATTGACATCCCACATAGATCTGCGCAAAAATTTGAATGCCACGCCCAACCATACCGCCCCCAGCCCCCCTTTCCCCACTTTATACAAACTTCGAGCTAGAGTCACCAAATTTGGTATGAAGATAGCAATTGACATCCCACATGGATGGGCATTAAATTTTTAATACTGGTATCGAGTATACCGCAGTCGGTTGCGTCCGACTGCAACGTTTCCACTTGTTTTTTTTTGTACCCAACTCGAGGGTTATGTAATAACATTGTTACCTTTAACTCACTTTTTTCTTTTGTTTAGGTTTTATTATATTCAAATAACTTTGGGCCTGTTGGTAATTGACCAACTTTAAATTATTTTAGTTCAGGGTAGTGGTTTCATTTGGCCACTGCACATTGCACACACTTACATATATATATATATATACTTGTATATTTTTTTTCTCGTTGCTATTTTTCTCAGCTTCAGCGTAATTGTGTCGGAAGGCTTTCAAAGAGACAAAAATTTAATACAATTTAATTTCCCCGCTTTTAATAATTATAACTATTACTTTTCACTAATTTAAGTTACACCAACAACGGAACGATTCGCTGGGCGTTTATTTAAGGTTTTTAACCACTTTGCTTCGTTTTACTCTTCTTGGCACCTTTCAGTTTATTGTTTAGCAGGTATTTTTTTTAGTTTTAGTGTTATTTATATGTTGCACTTTATAAAAAAAATTTGTATGTTATATCCACGACGTTGGCGATCAGACAAGCTCAGATTTTGGATTGAGCGGCTGCCCGCTCTCTACCCCTGCGCATAATTGCTTTGGCCGATGCGTTTCGGGGCCGAGAGAGACAATTGGGAGAGAATTAATTGCTCGCCCGCAATTTTTCTTCTGCTTTTTGTAATAATAGGCTGTAAAGACAACGAAGACAAAACCAACGCTTAACATTAACAATAGTTAATGAGCGAATTTTTATGTGCCGTCTTACCGAAAGGTCAGCCAAAGTCAAACTCTATATAGGACGACAGGGGTGCAGCAAGGTAGCTTTTATTAAATGCAATTTAATGCAAATAATGCGCCGCCGCAGCTGGCGAACTAAAGAAATTGAGTATTAGAAATTTTTTTGTAATTTTTTCTAATGTTTTCTTTGTTAATACTCACTGTCGCTTTTATAATAATTTCACAAAAAAAATTATTAACCGGCTGGTTACACAAAATTCCAATGCAAATAAGCTTGCAATGATGGAACAAAAACTTAATTTTTTTTTCTTTTATTAAAAAATTCAATACGGGAATATTTTTTCTTGTTCAAAAACACAAGTGGTTCGTTCAGCTGCCAGATTTGAAAAGACAGAGCCGAGTGGAGCAATGTTCTATCACACCCTCGGTATAACCTGAAACCAATCATGCATTTCCGCTAAATAAAGATGCAAAACGATTGCAGTTGACATGAGAGCGAAGCTGCCACATCATTTGATTGCTTCTGACCAAGAGATGGCGCTTTAACTGTTCTGTTGTTGCTGCCACTCTCAAGCTTAATGTTTTTATGCCTTTATTAATTATAAAAATTATAATATAGGTTTAATAGGGAATTTACAAGCAAAAAAAGTTTCCCAGTTGGTAACGACATGGGCTACAATATGTTGGCGTATGGTGCCATGGAAGCCTTGCCTACCATATAAAAGGTAGGAAATAGATCTAAAAAGGCAGGCTCCATCACCAAATATGCGAACAACTGAATGCGGCACCAAAACACCACTATATCTAAAGTTTCAATAGACATCTTTTAATTTGGCTGAGAGACAATTGACTTCACTGTAAACGATTGTTACAACGTTACAGTGTCTATAGGTAAGTATAGAATCAATAAAATTGAATATGCCAACTGATATTATTTTAATAGAATATCAGACTGCTTGGTTTTATTGATTTTAAATGCACTTAAGCAGCTTCTATATAACGATTACATAATATGCAAAATAGAAGAAAAAACAACAAATTAACAATTTAATTTAAAGTACGTATTATAAATACATAAATACTTCAAAATAAGTCAAAAATTGACTTCACTGAACAACGTTACAGCGTCTATACAAAGTATAGAGTTCATAAAATGGAATATACCACTTATATTATTTAAAGAATATTCGAAACTGCTTAGCTTGTTATTTGAGTTTTACATGCACCTTATCACGCTATATAACTATTACTAATATGCAAAATAGAAGACAATATATATAATGTTGCTTCAATTATTAAGTCTAAATCGACGTATTATTTTTGTTTAAAAAAACAACAAAACAACAATTTAAAGTAAGTATTATAATATTATTATATATAAATATATATTCAATAAAGTGAAGTAGCCAACTTATATATTTTAATAGAATAGTCAACTGCCTGTAGTTTTATTTGGTTTTTAAATGCACTTAGCAGCGTCCTATAACTATTAAGATAGCAAAATAGAAGACAACTATAATAATGTTGCGTCAATTAAGTTTAAAATCGACTTATTTTTTTGTTTAAAAAAAATAACAAAACAAATTAACAATTAATGTAAAGTATTATAAATAAATAATACTTCAAAATCAGTCAAAATTGACTTCACTGAACAACGTTACAGCGTCTATACAAAGTATAGAGTTCATAAAATTGAATATGCCAACTATATTATTGTAAAAGAATTCAGACTGCTTAGTTTTATTTGATTTTAAATGCACTTAAGCACGTCTATAGAACTATTATATAATATGCAAAATAGAAGACAACTATATATAATGTTATTTCAATAAGTCTAAAATCGACTTATATTTTTGTTTAAAAAAAAAAACAACAACCAATTAACAATTTAATTTAAGTAAGTATTAATAAATAAATACTTCAAATAAGTCAAAAATTTACCTCCACTGAACAACGTTACCGCGTCTATACAAATTATAGAGTTCAATAAAATTGAATAGGCCAACTCATATTATATAAAACAAATATTCAGACTGCTTAGTTTTATTTGATTTTAATGCACTTAACAGCGTCTATATACCTATTATATAATATGCAAAAAGAAGACAACTATATATAATGTTGCTTCAATTATGAAGTCTAAAATCGACTTATTTTTTTGTGTTTAAAAAACCACCAAATATTAAAATACGTTGATCGCTAATGTTTTTAAATTAAATATTTTTATACCTATCATTGAAATTCGTATTTTATAGGAATGTATATAAATATTACGAAAATCAGAAAAATAAATAACTCACTGATCCAAAAGTAACTTTCGATGTTATCCTTTAATACAAACTATATTTAAATGACTGAAACGAAACGTAACTGTCTATCTTCAAAATAAAATAAACTAAAATGCATAACCCATTCCCTAATCATTGTATGTAAAACATAAAATGGGAAGAGTATTACAGTTATTCCTCTACACAACACACACCGAGATCTTACATACAACGCTTGTACTTAAGAGCGAGGTGCAGTGGTACAAATTAGGCAATGTCATTCCTTAATGCAAACTCTTAGTTATGCTTAACTTAGCTTAGAGAGTGCGGAGGAGGAAGGATATTAGGATTTAGTTGACATGCATAGCGTGCGCACAAAGAGCATTTAAAAACAACAGCTGATAGAGAAATGACGAAATAACGGAGTCCGCGAATTTTTTTTTTTCGCAAAGTGTGCGAAGTGCGAGACAAGATTAAATGTACCGCATTTTGCATTGCATTCGCTTTGCTGCCGTTTATGATGCCTTTGCTCCTGCTGTTGCTGCGGCTGCTAAGTAATAAGGGTGGTATAGACTTAATTGACTTATTAATTAATAATGCAATATATAACAAGTGGAAACGTTGCATTCGGACGCAACCGACTGCGGCATACTCGATACCAGCATTAAAACATGTAAAAAGAGGCCTGATTGCAAAGGGGTACGGATGGGCAGGGTGTAACCTGCCTTAAAGATTCCCCGATGCAGATGGGATGCCACCACTATCTTCCTACCAAAATTTGGTGACTCTAGCTGAAATTTAGTAAGAGCTGTTGAAAGGGAGGCTGGGGGCGGTGTGGGTGGGTGTGGCTGCAAAACGTATTGATGCAGTTTTTTGGGGGTTTGCTAGTAGCTATCTGCCCACCAAATTTGGTAGTTCTAGCTGTAAGGATGTGCGAAATATGAGGATTTGTCGGTTTTAGTTATCGAATTTATCGATTGGCCAGCCACCAGTTATCGTAGAACCCCCATCTTGACACTTTAATTCACCATCCCATAGATAAAGAGAATTGGAAAGTTTCAAGTCTCTAGCTTGAAGGGTGTGGGAAAAACTGCACACATACGGGACGGACAGACGGACAGACACCATGACGGACATTGCACAAACCATATACTCTTTACCTTCGGTATCGAGTATAAAAATGTATATTCATAACATATTACCTCTCTTATTGGCATTAAATAATTGATAAAAACAATCTGTATAAAAAAAAATTATTTGTTAATTAAATACCGAAAACAATTTGTTAGCAATGGCTGTTTATAGGGTATTAAAATTTTGTGCTTTGTATTTCGAAGCAACTTGCAAGTGTTTAGCTTGTATATTTTTTGCATTTGCCTATTCTCGATGTGTACACAGAACGCTATTGCTTGGCGAATGACCATTTGATCTACAGACCAGAGGGTATATTGCTTTTGTGCAAATGTATGTAACAGGTAGATGGAAGTATTACTGACCCAATTATATGTATGTATATATTATATGTATTGCGGGAAGTTCAGTCAATCAATTTTGTAAGATTTTATTTGCAATGCATGCTACTGCCGCTGATGTAGATTACATTTTCTTAATTTTCTATTTGTTATGTGTTTGTTTTTGCACGGTATATATTTGGTGAACATTTTTTTGCTTACTTATAGCTTGCTTCAGAAGTCAACAATGTATGCATGCGTTTACAATGTATGCGCGCGCTCTGCAAGTCTAACAAAGAGCGTAGTAACGCTACCTTCTTCGCACGCACTGAATTAACGCAAAACATATCTAAGGAGGCTGCAGCTAAGTGAATTGCATATTGCCTTTAGCTTTAATTTAGTGTGTGCGGAGGGTTAGGGTTATTAAACTTTATGATTGACATGCAAAGCGCGCACATAAAATAGAGAGTGAACGTAAATGAGCAACATCAACAGGAACATGATCGGAGCAAGATTTGTAATTACCTGATTATCTTAAGAGCAACACGCGCACTTATGTCGCAATTGCATATCATAACATATTAATAATGTTAGTTAGTTTTGTCTAAGTTATATAAGCAGCAAGTAGGCAATCCACCCCCATAAAATATTCTGGTGTGGGTAATTTTTTTAGACGCACCAAGTTTTGTTTTGTTGTTTTTGTTTTTTTAAATCATCACACCAACAAAAAGTAGCAGTGCGGGCCCACACAACAACAACAACAAACGCTTCTTGCAAGTGTACGAACCTATTTTTTATGACACTTTGCTTGCGGGACTCAAAGGCGTCATTGCCCGTTGTTTTGTTTTTGTATTCTCGCTCGCGATCGAGCTCTCAGCTTGTCCGACAATCTGGCGACAGTAGTGGAATGGGTAATGTTGTAATTGTAATTTGATTTTTAAAATCGGTAAAAAGTGCTCCAAATCGTATGGGAGGTACTTGAATGAGTTGTCCAAATAAAAGTTCCTTTCTTAGTGCTCACTTTCAACCTGCATAAAATATGGTGTGAAAACTTCAGCCTTGTAGCTCTTTTCGTTTGGCTGTGGCAATGTCAACAATCACTTAGGACACAAACGCTTTTATATATAGAGATATATGTACATATATTTTGGCAATAACGTTTAACACAAGTTGCTATATAATAAAATAACTAACACTTAAACACACGTATTTTGTCTTTGTATACTTGAATAACCTATTACTATATTAAAATTATATATTCAAGTTTTATTGACGATAGCTGAATATTGTGAAACGGGGTATTTTTTACTTTGGTCTATTTGTGCGTCTCATCTACGGCAAGCCACACGTTGCTTGTTTTGTTTCAGCTCCGCTTTGCGTTCAGTGGCCTGTGCATTAAAGATAGGCGGCGGGCAGCGGAGAGCAGGAACGGTAAAAATGTGTTAGTAAGCCTATGCATGAATTAAATAAAGTAATTATGTTTTAATAAAAAAAACTACTTTATTGTGGAATGCGTGTAAGAACTGACTAAGACAGAATAAACTTTAAGCTAGAGACCGCTGAATGTTGACGCGCCGTGCAGTTGTCGCCGCTATAGGGGGCGCCGTTGCTGCCGGTTGTCGCTGGCTTTGCAGCTTTGGGGGTCGAATAAACGAACTCGGGTCCCCACGGTGGTGCTCGTTGTATAACGCGCAGGCCGTTGACCATGCAGGTGGCATTTGTTGTGTTGCAGTTGTGATGCTGTACGGTTGTCGGGGCGCACCTTGGGCGGATGTGTGGCTTCCCTCGGCTCGTGCGGGGGTGATTACGCTTTGGCTGGGTCATGTGGTTGTAGTTTTGGTGTCTTTACTTGGCCTCCCCCCTGTGTTTAGGAACTGCTGACACGGTGGGGGGGGGGGGGTGGGGTGGGTGAGGTGGTGGGTGGGGGGTCCACCCACCACCCCCGCGCCGCGATGGCGCGCGTGTTGGGGGTGTGGGCTGTGCCAAACTGTTGTAGCCCTCGGGGTGAGCTCCTTCGTCAGGTATGGGGACGGGTTGTGTGTGCTGGGGTTTCTCTGGGTGGTTGGGGGGTGGGTCCATACTACCCAGGGCTGGCGGAGTAGAGGGGCCGATGTAGGGAGTGGGGGGCAGATGCCCGAGAGTGAAAGCTATAGCGCTGTGGGCTGGAAAATGGCGCCGTTGCTCGGAGCATCGCCAGGGGTCTGGATTTGGTGATGTTGACGTCTTTTAGCAGCTGAAGGGACATACGGATATCCGCGATGCGGGTTATAATCCGCCAACAGGGAAAGAAGGGGGGGATTGCTCTTGTCGGTTCTGCGTAAATGGTTCTTTAGCCGCGTATCGTCTTCGGTGTCGTATTGGTAGAGGGGGTGAGATTGAGTAGAGAAGTGTCCTTGTAGTTGCCATTTCATCTTGTTCATTCGGGATGTTCCTCGTGATGGTGGGGCAAAATGGGGGCCCAACGATGTCGTGTCAGATGTGGATGTGTTTGGCTAGGGTGAGGGGGGAGACTGGGGTGTGTGCGATTTTGCAAAAAGTTCGGAGTATACTGAAGAGGAGGGACTTAATTGTAAAGGGGATCTGGATCGATTACAAATGGGTGTACGTGCTAGGGGCACAGTGTTGGGTGAATGGTGTTTGGGTGGGGGCGATCCGGGGGAATAACACGCCACAGATGAATTGTGGGGCAATGTAGATGTCAGGTTATCCGTGCTAAGCGCGGGGGGGGGGGGGGTGGTGACATGTGTGGGGATGTATCATTGACAGAGCAGGGGGGTTGCGTGACAGGTCTGGTATGTGTTATGCAGGTGGAGAGTAGTTGAGTTTGCCCCTCATGTGGGCTAGTGTATGTGTGGGTGTTAGCAAGATTCTAGTATGGTCTGATGGAAATATAGGCTGCCGTTCCGTGGCGGTAGCGAAAGGATTGATGCCGAGCGTGGGACCTGCGGGGTGCGGTTCGGACAGGTAAGTAGTGGAGGGGGTGTGGACAGATTGTTTGAGCGCGCGGGGTATGTGTGCAGGGAGTGATAAAAGTTGGGGGGGGTAGGAGCCTCTGTGTGGTAAGGTGGGAATGGAACGTACGAAGGGTCTTTTGCTGGGCTTCGTGGTGCGCGAAGGCGGATCAGTTGTTGGTGGGGGGAGGTGTGATGGCAGTGATGACTCAGTGGGATAGTTGGGACGTGCCAGGTGAATGGGGCGGGGATTTCTTGGGGGTGTTAGACTGTGCTGGGAAGGACGTGATTTGCGGTCGTAGTGTGTGGTTGGGCGCGAGGGGTTGGCGTTGGAGTGGGGTTGGGCTGGGAGCAGGGCTCTGGGTAACTCGGGTGGGGGTGGTCTGAAAGGTGACGGTGGAGGGTGATGGCCGGCACGC
>JARNME010000709.1:0-16884 GCA_030179655.1 Scaptomyza flava
TTTTCAGAAAAGTTCTATCATTATCCATTACTTCAACCCTCATTTTTAGATTTTCCAAATTCGATATTTTATTGTTATCGATATTATGTGAATATCGAAACCAGAATAGTTATCGATAATTTGAAGCAAACTTGTTCTGCTCATGGTATAGGAGAACTTAAATACAAAATCTGAAGTCTCTAGCTCTTGTAGTCTCTGAGATCCACGCGTTCATACAGACAGACAGACGGACAGACAGACGGACAGACGGACATGGCCATATCGTCTCGGCTGTTGATGCTGATCAAGAATATATATACTTTATAGGGTCGGAGATGCTTCCTTCTGCCTGTTACATACTTTGCACAAAACCATTATACCCTTATTTACCCATTTTATGGGTTAAGGGTATAATTAAATGGGTTAAAATTAGAAATAAGAAACGAATATAAATTAGAAATTAAAAACCTGCAAAATGAAATAAAAAACATGAACCTAAATGAAAATTAAAACAACTAAACTGCCGCCTTTTTACTTTAGTGAGTGTGTGACTGTGTTTGCATCAAAGCGATTATTATTTTGAGTTGGCTTTTGTTACTTTGTTTTGCAAACGCAAAAAGGTTTTAGTCGAGAAATCCCGACTAAAACATACCCTGTATTAAAATTACTTGCGGTAGTGCAGTTTTCTTGACTGAACTTTAATATTTCTTACCCGATTTGGATCAAATTTTCACAGAAGTTATAAAGTTATCCATAGTTTCAACTCCTATTTTTACATTTTATAAATTCGAGATTTTTTCGTTATCGATTCCATATGTATATCGGAAACGAGAATAGTTATCGATAGCTTGAAATAAACTTGATCTGCCTATGGATTAGGAGAAGTTATGATCCAAATTGGAAGTTTCTAGCATTTTAGTCTTTGAGATTGACGCGTTCATACATACGGACGGACGGACGGACAGACTGACAGAAGGACATACGGTCATGGCTATATCGACTCGGCTGTTTATGCTGATCAAGAATATATATACTTTATATATGGGTTGGAGATGCTTCTTTTTGCCTGTTACACACTTTTACACAAACAAATATACCCATTTCATGGTTTAGGGTCATAACAAAATTTTATATTTTACGCATCGATTGCTTGCAAACAAAGCTTTCTAATATTTTGTAGCCACAGTAAGATAACAGAGAGAAGAACAAAGAAAAAGAAATATAACTGTTAATGGTACTCACTGCAAGCAGCATGCTCAGCTGAGTGAATATATGCATGTCTGCATCACAAAGAGCGGCCTAAAGCTTGATCAGCGCGTGCGTCGCTCTTATGACTGCCGCTACATATACAATAATTTGAATGCAATCATGCGTCTTTGTTGTTATTTACGCTCACTCTTTTGTTTATGCGCGCGCTCTGCATGTCAAACATAAATCTTAATGTCCCTATCTCCTCCGCACTCACTAAGCTAAGCTTGCCATAACTAAGAGGCTGCAGTTAAGGGAATGGCATTGCCTAATTTGCACCACCCATACCAAGCTCTTAAGTGCAAGCGTTGTATGTTAGAGCTCGGTGTCTGTTGCTTAGAGGAATAACTGTAATGCTTTTTCCAACATTATGTTTTTGCATACAATGGTAAGAGAATTGGTATTGCATTTTAGTTCATATTTTATGTGAACAAAGAAAGTTAATTTTCGTTTCAGTGAATTTTTAATACTAATATTGTTTATATACGGGATACTAATAACATCGAAAGTTACTTTTTGGATCAGTGAGTTTTTCAATATTCTGATTTTCGTATATCTATATCTATATATATATATATATACATTCCTTTAAAATACGTATATATATATATAAGTTCATTTAAAATACGTATTTTATGATAAGTTAAACACAAATTTAATTGCTATTATTTAAATATTTAAATAACAATCAACGTATTTTAATTTCTTTAGTTGTTTTTTGCACACAAGAAAGTAAGTTGATTTTCGACTTAATATTGAAGCAACATTATATATAGTTGTCTTCTATTTTGCATATTATATAATAGTTATAAAGACGCTGCTTTAGTGCATTTAAAAATCAAATAAACTAAGCAGTCTGAATATTCTATTAAAATAATATCAGTTGGTATATTCAACTTTATTGAATTCTATACTTTGTATAGACGCTGTAATGTTGTACAGTGAGTCAATTTTTGACTTATTTTGAAGTATTTATTTATTTATAATACTTACTTAAAATTAAGTTGTTTTATTTGTTTTGTTGTTTTTTTTTTTAACAAAATTAATAAGTCGTTTTTCGACTCAATAATTGAAGCAATTGAAGCAACATTATATATAGTTGTCTTCTATTTTGCATATTATATAATAGTTATATAGACGGTGCTTTAGTGCATTTAAAAATCAAATAAAACTAAGCTGTCTGAATATTCTATTAAAATAATATAAGTTGGTATATTCAACTTTATTGAATTCTATACTTTGTATAGACGCTGTAACGTTGTACAGTGAAGTCAATTTTTGACTTTTTTTACGTATTTATTTATTTATAATACTTACTTAAAATTAAGTTGTTAATTTGTTTTGTTGTTATTTTTTTAAACAAAATTAATAAGTCGTTTTTCGACTCAATAATTGAAGCAATTGAAGCAACATTATATATAGTTGTCTTCTATTTTGCATATTATATAATAGTTATATAGACGCTGCTTTAGTGCATTAAAAAATCAAATAAAACTAAGCAGTCTGAATATTCTATTAAATAATATAAGTTGGTATATTCAATTTTATTGAATTTTATACTTACATATAGACACTGTAACGTTGTAACAATCGTTTTACAGTGAAGTCAATTGACTCTCAGCCAAATTAAAAGATGTCTATTGAAACTTTAGATATTAGTGGTGTTTTGGTGCCGCATGCAGTTGTTGCCATAATTGGTGATGGAGCCTGTCTTTTTAGATCTATTTCCTACCTTTATTTGGTAGGCAAGGCTTCCATGGCACCATACGCCAAAATATTGTTGAACATGTTGTAACCAACTGGCAAACTTTTGCTTGCTTCAGCATAAACTTAAATGGAGAGTGTTATAGCTCTTCTGAACAATATGAGTGCGCTATGTCATACTCATATACTTTATTTGTATTAGCACCTGACGTAAAAACAACCAATGTCGTTTATAAAGAAGCTCTTAAAAGTTGTTAATAATTGCAAATTAAATTCAACAAGTGGATAAGGCCTACTGGGGAAACCACAATAAAAAATTACGCGCCTGATTCTCTACCTCAATGGTGGCGTGGAAAAGAGAATATTAAATACTTTGCTTTAGTATTTTGTGAAATATTTTCTGATTTATTTATTTTGTATCTATCTTCTATTGCTAAAATGTATATAAACTATCCGCGCAGCGAAGTAAGCGGGCCACTTACTAGTATTTATATATATATGCAGTTTTGGTGGTGTGCTTTTCACTCGCACTTACTGCTAGCATACGCTAAGGCTGTGCTTTTGCCGACGAGACCACCTTATAGTTATTCCATCATGGCGCGGCCGTTCACTTATGTCTCTTTTGCGCTTGTTAAATTTGGCTATGCCGAGCGTTTTCTTGTGTTGCTTCTGATTTAGTATGTATGACCAGCAATGCAAAACTGATAATTGCCTGCCTATTTTGTTAGACGCTTGTTTTTTGTGCTGTTCGCCTGATAAGCAATGTTCGATGAGCACCAAAACTGCCTTGGAAGTATGTTTTTTCTGGTTTTGTAGGAAAATATTACAAATATGCACCAAATTTAATCAAAAATTGGCTGTTAAGCGTTTGCCGAAATTCATATTAGTAGAGAAAATGAATGAATTCCATGGCAAATGTTAAGCATACATTAAAATATGGACATGCATAGAGACAGGGACACACACATGCTTATGGTAGCTAGCCTTTCGCCTAGCAAAAATCAAAAATCAATTCAATGCCTGGCTACCACCAAAACTGCATATACATATATTATATGTTGTTATAAATTCGCTCATTTGCTTTGCTGGTGCTAGGTCGACGCAATAGGATAAGCAATAAAATAAGTGCACATAAGGAATACAAGGAAAACAAGTGGAAACGTTGCAGTCAGACGCAACCGACTGCAGTATACTCGATACCAGTATTAAAACCGTAAAAAGAGGCCTGATTGCAAAGGGCTATGGATGCGGCAGGGTGTACGCTGCCTTAAAGATTCTCCGATGCAGATGGGGATGCCACCTGCTGTCTTCGTTGCAAATTTGGTGACTCTAACTCAAAGTTTGTAAAGGGTGGGGAAAAGGGGGCTGGGGCGGTATGAATGGGCGAAGCATTCAAATTTTTGATGAAGATCTTTGTGGAATGTCAATTGCTATCTTCATACCAAATTTGGTGACTATAACTCTAAGTTTGTAAGGGTGGGGAAAGGGGGGCTGGGGCGGTATGGGTGGAATCGTATCCAAATTTTTGATGAAGATCATTGTAGAATGTCAATTGCTATCTCATACCAAATTTGGTGACTCTAGCTCAAAGTTTGTAAGGGTGGGGAATAGGGGCTGGGGCGGTATGGGTGGAATCGCATCCAAAATTTTGATGAAGATCTTTGTGGAATGTCAATTGCTATCTTCATACCAAATTTGGTGACTCTAGCTCAAAGTTTGTAAGGGTGGGGAAAAGGGGGCTGGGGGCGGTATGGGTGGGCGAAGCATTCAAATTTTTATGAAGATCTTTGTGGAATGTCAATTGCTATCTTCATACCAATTTGGTGACTCTAAATCAAAGTTTGTAAGGGTGGTGAAAAGGGGGCTGGGGGCGGTATGGGTGGGCGAAGCATTCAAATTTTTGATGAAGATCTTTGTGGACTGTCAATTGCTATCTTCATACCAAATTTGGTGACTCTAGGTCAAAGTTTGTAAGGCTGGGAAAAGGGGGCTGGGGCGGGTATGGGTGGAATCGCATCCAAATTTTTGATGAGATCTTTTTGGAATGTGAATTGCTATCTTCATACCAAATTTGGTGACTCTAGCTCAAAGTTTGTAAAGTGGGGAAAGGGGGGATGGGGGCGGTATGGTTGGGCGTGGCATTCAAATTTTTGGTGCAGATCTATGTGGGATGTCAATTGCTATCTTCATACCAAATTTGGTGACTCTAGCTCGAAGCATGTAAAAGTGGGAAAAGGGGGGATAGGGGCGGTATGGTTGGGCGTGGCATTCAAATCTTTGGTGCAGATCTATGTGGGATGTCAATCGCTATCTTCATACCAAATTTGGTGACTCTAGCTCGAAGCATGTTAAAGGTGGTGAAAGGGGAGTTATGAGGCTTGGGGGCGGTATGGGTGGGCGTGGCTTTCAAATTTTTGAAAAAACTTTGATGCAGATTGCTGGGGGTCGTTACCAGCTATCTTCCTACAAAATTTGGTGGGTCTAGCTCCACTACTCTGGAAGTTACACTCATTCCCGTTTTTTAAAAGGGTTGGGGCAGATGGGGGTGGCTAGGGTGGTATAGGTGAGCTGGCTCCAAAACTTTAACTTTACCATCAACTTTGTGTCATGTTGTAAAAAGTATTGAAGAACTAACTCTAAAAATATTTCCGGATATTACAAATATCTCTCAAAAATCAATCGAATGGTTTTCGGAACGTGTTATTTTGACTGCGAGAAATGACAATGCATTGGAAATAAACGAGTTTTTATTAAAATCATTTCAAAGTGAAGAAATGACATACATATAACTCTATTGATTCTGTGACTGAAATCGAAGATGCAGTTCTTTACCCCGTCGAGCTTCTTAATTCATTAAATCCGGCTGGCCTGCCTCAACACAAATTAACTTTAAAGATTGGTTCACCTGTAATGTTGATTCGCAACTTGAAACCGCCAAAACTGAGCAATGTACAAGATTGCAAGTTAAAGTCCTTCATAAGAATGTTGTCGAAGCAATTATCTTTACTGGCAATGGTACAGGGGGAAACGGTTTTTATATCGAAAATTCAATTTAAAAGATTGGGATTTCCTTTAAAAGTTTGCTTTGCCTTAACAATTAATAAATTACAGGGATAAACTCTTTAATTAGCCGGACTAGACTTAAGACACGATTTTTTTTCTCATGCCCATTTTATGTAGCCTGCTCAAGAGTCAGTTCACCAAAAAGTTTATTTGTTTTAGCACCTGACGAAAACACAACCAATGTCGTTAATATGAAAGCTCTTAACAGTTGTAAATAATTGCAAATTAATTCAACAAGTGGATAGACCTACCTAAAAAATGACGCGCCTGATTCTCTACCTCAATGGTGGCGTGGAAAAGATAATATAAATACTTTGCTTTAATATTTTGTGAAATATTTTCTAATTTATTTCTTTTGTATCTATCTTCTATTGCTAAAATTTATATAAGCTATCCGCGCAGCGAAGTAAGCGGGCCACTTACTAGTAGTTATATATACGCTGCTTTAGTGCATTTAAAAATCAAATAAAACTAAGCAGTCTGAATATTCTATTAAATTAATATAAGTTGGTAAATTCAATTTTATTGAATTCTGTACTTTGAATAGACGCAATAACGTTGTACAGTGAAGTCAATTTTTTTGACTTATTTTGAAGTATTTATTTATATATTATACTTACTTTAAATTAAGTTGTTAATTTGTTTTGTTGTTTTTTTTTTTAAACAAAAATAATAAGTCGATTTTAGACTTAATAATTGAAGCAACATTATATATAGTTGTCTTCTATTTTGCATATTATATAATAGTTATATAGACGCTGCTTAAGTGCATTTAAAAATCAAATAAAACTAAGCAGTCTGAATATTCTATTAAAATAATATAAGTTGGCATATTCAATTTTATGAATTTTATACTTACCTATAGACACTGTAACGTTGTAACAATCGTTTTACAGTGAAGTCAATTGTCTCACAGCCAAATTAAAAGATGTCTATTGAAACTTTAGATATAAGTGGTGTTTTGGTGCCGCATTCAGTTGTTCGCATATTTGGTGATGGAGCCTGCCTTTTTAGATCTATTTCCTACCTTTTATATGGTAGGCAAGGCTTCCATGGCACCATACGCCAACATATTGTAACCCATGTCGTTACCAACTGGGAAACTTTTGCTTGCTTCAGCATAAACCTAAATGGAGAGTGTTATATCTCTTCTGAACAATATGACTGCGCTATGTTAAATTCATACTATACTTATGGTACTGCATGTGAGCTTCAAGCAGCAGCAGACATTTATGCTGTAAGTTTTCAAGTTTTTCAAAATGGAAATTTACTACAAGCATTCGGAAATAATATGCATCCTGTAAACAGATTGCGTTTTACCGGTTCATTATGAATGGACATTTTGATGTTTATATTCCTTTAGAGGAAGTATTAACTCAAGATACCGATACGTCAAGTGAATGTAAACTGAACATGTTAGAATCCTGTTAAAAGACGTAGTCGATTTACCGACAAAACAAAAAAAAAGGTTAAAACACACAGTTTTGAAAAAAATCGTGATATTAATAGGGGTAAGCGCATAGAAGCATCAAAAAGATATCGTGTTAATAATCCTGATGTTTATAGAGATATACTGAGAAGACATCGTGCTAATAATCCTGAAGCTCATAGAGCTCCAGAGAGAAGACATCAGGCTAAAAATCCTGATGCACGTCAAGAAAGGCGTTTGCGTGTATGGAGTGTTAAGCCATGTCTGGCTTAAACTATGATTTTGAAATAGCTTACAAGTCAGATAAAATAACTCAACGGGTAGTATGAATTTTATATGCAAACATTGTAATGCTTTAAAATGGAAAAATGAGCCTTTGGGTATTTGTTGCAAGGCAGGAAAAGTTAAACTTTCACAAATGAAAGTTTGCCTGATCCACTTAAAAGCTGAATAATTGGTGGACATCCCAAGCATGATCATTCATTGATCGTATAAGAAAGTATAACAGCTGCTTTCAAATGACTTCTTTTGGAAGTACAAAACTATAAATAAAGTTGGTCAACCTTCAAAGTCCAAGGACAAGTGTATCACTTAATTGGTAGTGTCCAACCGTTGCCAAATGAAGAAATGCAGTTTCTTCAAATTATTTTGTCGGTGATGATGAAAAGGAAGCTCAAAAATATTTCAAATGTTGATTGTAGCGTAGTAAAGGATCTTCAATGTATGTTCCATCAGCATAATCGTTATATTAAAGATCTAAAAATGGCTCTCAATAAAATACCAACAAGTACTAAGACTATAAATTGGTTATACATGCTGATCGAACACCCGCTGGTGCCCACAAAGGGCTTTAAAATGCACCTCAATCAAGCGAAGTAGCTTTAGTTATTGTTGGTCAGCAATTTGAAGAGCGCGATATTATTATAGAAAGCCATAATAATAATTACATCGTACAAGTGAGGTGCATCGATCATACGATGCCTTACAATACCCTTTGCTATTTCCTTATGGCGAAGATGGCTATTCAGTGGATATACCACAATGGAATCCATTATTAAAAAAGGAGGAACCAAAAAAAAACGATATCTGCGTTAAGCTTTTACAGCTATAAATAATGATTCGTCAATCTGAGATAAATCATTTAATTTATTGTCGTTCCTTTTTAGTCAGTTTTTGGTTGATATGTATGCTAAAATTGAAACAGAAAGGTAAAATTATATTCGCTACAATCAAGCGAAACTCAGAGCAGATAGCTATATACATCACCAAGATTCAATAGGTCAACAAGATGTTGTCACAGCTCAACTTGGTCAGATGGTAATTTTACCATCTTCTTTTACAAGCTCTGCACGATATATGCATGAAAAGAGGGCGACCAGATCTTTTCATTTCATTCACATGCAATCCACATTGGTATGACATAAAAAGTGTTTTACTACCAGGTCAAAAACCGCCTGATCGTCACGATATTATAGCTCGAGTTTTTCATTTAAAAGTTAAAGCTTTATATCCCTATTGACAAAAGGTTATTTGTTTGGAAGCGTTCAATGTTTCATGTACTCTGTGGAATGGCAAAAGCGGGGCTTACCACATATACATATTCTACTCTGGCTAGAAAATAAAATAAGACCTTATAAAAGCGATCAAATTATCTGTGCCGAGTAACAAACGCATATGAGGATCCTTTGTTATTAATATTGTTAAATCAAATATGATTCATGGTCCTTGCGGTTCATTTAATAATAAATCGCCATGCATGCAAAATGGAAAATGTACCAAAAGGTTTCCTCGACAACTACTTAAAGAAACGTGACTGGAAAAGATAGTTACCCTCTATATCGTAGAAGAGCGATAGAAGATGGTGGTAATGCAATTAATATAAATGGTAATTGCATAGATAATCGTTGGGTTTTGCCTTACAATTGTGTACTATTGCGAACATTTGAAGCTCATATAAATGTTGAGTATTGTAGTTCTGTAAAGTCTATTAATACATTTGTAAATATGTTAACAAGGGCAGTGATCAAGCATCATTTACTCTTAAAGACCAACGTAATGAAATTAATATGTACGAAAGTGACCGTTATATAAGAAGCTCAGAAGCGGTATAGAGAATCCTTGCATTTCCCATACATGAACGTTTTCCGGCTATTGCACACTTAGCTGTTCATTTAGAAAATGGTCAACGAATATATTTTAACCCCAATAATCCGCAACAATTACTTGACAGATTAAGCACTACACCCAAAACCACTTTGCTAGCTTTCTTTGAGCTATGCACACGTGATGAGTTTGCAAGAACGCTTCTAAATTGTGAAGTTCCATCGTATTTTACATGGAACAATAAAGAATTTCAAAGAAGAAAACGACGGCATGATGTGCCAAATTTTCCTGGAGTTAAAAGAGATTCAGCTTTGGGAAGAGTTACACTATTCATCCCAATAATACTGAATGTTTTTATTTAAGACTTATATTACATTTTGTAAGGGGCCCAACTTCATTTTTAAGTTTAAAAACCGTTAATGGTGTAGCATACGCATCATTTCAATTGGCGTGTAAAGCTCTAGGATTACAAGAAGATGATAAGCACTGGGATTCAACTATAGCCGAGCTGTCACATGTCAAAATCCTACAAAACTTAGAGAACTTTTTGCAATAATGTTAGTATTTTGTCAAATTTCAGATGCTCTTAAACTTTGGAATACTTATAAAGACAGTTTCTCAGAAGATATTTTAATAGCCTTTCATTTTTCACAAGACAGATATATTGATGAAAGTATTGTGAATAATGTTTTAAATAAATGTCTTATTTACATTGAAGATATAGTACTGTCTATTGGTGGTCAAACTTGACTTATTATGGACTTCCATTACCATCAGAACCGAGGAAATTGTTCCAAATATTGAATATCATAGAGAAACAAATTACGATAGTGGCGATAATTTTGTTGTTAATAATGAGCTACTCCTCACTGCTGAGCAAAAACAAGTATACGAAAAGATACTAAATAGCGTTGAAGCAGAAAAAGGAGAAATCTATTTTTAGATGCACCTGGTGGAACAGGTAAAACGTATCTTTTAAATTTATTATTGGCAAAGGTACGGCAAAGTAAAAAAATTGCATTGGCCGTATCTTCTTCCGGCATTGCAGCCACTTTACTAATGGTGGTCGCACAGCGCATTCTACACTTAAGATTCCATTTAATTTGATTCATTTAGAAACACCACAATGCTCAATTTCAAAGCAATCTAATATTGCTGCTGTGCTCAGAGATTGCAAGCTTATTGTTGGGATGAGTGTATTATGGCTCATAAAGGTGCTTTTAAAGCTGTAGATCGATCTTTGAAAGACATTCGAGATACTGAATACTTAATGGGTGGCATAACTGTTCTCTTATCTGGTGATTTTCGACAAACTCTTCCAGTGATCCCCAGAGGAACAAGAGCAGATGAAATAAATGCGTGCTTAAAGTCTTCAATTTTGTGGCCCAAAATACAGAAATATATATGCGGATATGCAAATATTTCTCAAAAATCACTCGAATGGTTTTCAGAACGTGCTATTTTGACTGCGAGAAATGGTAATGCATTGGAAATAAACGATGTTTTAATAAATCATTTCAAAGTGAAGAAATTACATATTTCTATGATTCTGTGACTGAAATCGAAGATGCAGTTCATTACCCCGTCGGGTTTCTTAATTCATTAAATCCGGCTGGCCTGCCTCAACATAAATAACTTTAAAGATTGGTTCACCTGTAATGTTGATTCGCAACTTGAAACCGCCGAAACTGTGCAAATGTACAAGATTGTAGTTAAAGTCCTTCGTAGGAATGTTGTCGAAGCAATAATCTTTACTGGCAATGGTATAGGGAAAACGGTTCTTATACGAGAATTCCATTAATACCTTCTGATTCTGAATTGCCAATTCAATTTAAAAGATTGCAATTTCCTTTAAAAGTTTGCTTTGCCTTAACAATTAATAAGTCACAGGGACAAACTCTTAAATTAGCCGGACTAGACTTAAGACACGATTGTTTTTCTCATGGCCAATTTTATGTAGCCTGCTCAAGAGTCAGATCACCAAAAAGTTTATTTGTATTAGCACCTGACGGAAAAAAACAACCAATATCGTTATAAAGAAGCTCTAAAATTTGTTTACTAATGCAAATTCAATTCAAAAGGTGGATAAGGCCTACTGGGGAAACCACAATAAAAAATTACGCGCCTGTTCTCTACCTCAATGGTGGCGTGGAAAAGAGAATATTAAATACTTTGTTTTAATATTTTGTGAAATATTTTCTAATTTATTATTTTGTATCTATCTTCTATTGCTAAAATGTATATAACTATCCGCGCAGCGAAGTAAGCGGGACACTTACTAGTTTAATTTAAAGACCAGCCAAATTATTTTGCTAAGGAACAGAACCTTCGCTTGTGTTTTACATAGAATATATTGGGTTTGTGCAATGTCCGTCATGGTGTCCGTCCGTCTGCCCGTCTGTATGAACGCAACTTTTTTCCACACCCTTAAGCTAAAAACTTGAAACTTTTCAATTCTTTTTATCTATGGGATAGTAATTACAGTGTCAAGATTGGGGTTCTACGATATCTACCGATAAGTCCACATATTTTGCACATCCTTACAGCTAGAACTACCAAATTTCGTAAGAAGGTAGCTACTATAAGCCCCCAAAAACTGTATCAAAAATTTGGCTGCCAGGCCCACAAATACAGCCCTAGCCGCCCCCATCCACCCCAACGCTTCGTCAAAAACGGGAATGCGTGTATCTTCCAGAGTTTTTAAGCTAGAGCCACCAAATTTGGTAGGAAGATAGCTGGCAATGACCCCCAAAATCTGCATCAAAGTATTGGTGCCACGTCCACCCATTTCGCCCCCCTTTCCGCACCTTTTACAAACTTTGAGCTTGAGTCACCAAATTTGGTATGAAGAAAACAATTGACATTCCACATAGATCTGCATCAAAAATTTTGGACGCCACGCCCACCCATACCGCACCCAGCCCCCCTTACTCCGCTTTTTACAAACTTCGAGCTAGAGTCACCAAATTTGGTATGAAGATAGCAATTGACATCCCCATAGATCTGCAGCAACAATTTGGATGCCACAGCCCCCCATACTGCCCCTAGTCCCCCTTTCCAACCTTTTACAAACTTTTAGCTAGAGTCACCAACTTTGGTATAAAGATAGCAATTGACATTTCACATAGATCTGCATCAAAGTTGTGATGCCACGCCCGCCCATACCGCCCCCCTTTCCCAACTTTGTACAAACTTTGAGCTAGAGTCACCAATTTGGTATGAAGATAGCAATTGACATTCCCACAAAGATCTGCATCAAAATTTGGTGCCACGCCCGCCCATACCGCCGAAAGCCCCCTTTCTCCATTCATAACAAAATCTGAGCTAGAGTCACCAAATTTGGAACGAAGAAAACTGGTGGCTTCCCCATCTGCTCGGAGAATCTTTAATGCAGCGTACACCCCTGCCGCAGCAGTACCCCTTTGCAATCAGGCCTCATTTTACCGGTTTTAATACTGGTGACGAGTATGCCGCTAACGGTTGCGTCCGACTGCACCGTTTCCACTTGTTTAAAAACGCGATTGTGGGAAATTAAATCATAACTTTTATTTTAAAATTGAAAATAAGAATTACGTTTCAATTTTTATGAAGATAGCAATTGACATCCACATATGATCTGCACCAAAAATGAATCCACGCCCAACTATACCGCCCCCCGCCCCCACATAGATCTGCAGCACCATTGGATGCCACATCCACCCATACTGCCCCTAGTCCCTCTTTCCAAACCTTTTACAAACTTTTAGCTAGAGTCACCAAATTTGGTATAAAGATAGCAATTGACATTTCACATAGATCTGCATCAAAAGTTGTGATGCCACGCCCGCCCATAACCGCCCCCCTTTCACCACTTTTACAAACTTTGAGCTAGATTCACCAAATTTGTTATGAAGATAATCAATGACATTCCACAAAGATCTGCATCAAAAATTGGATGCAATTCCACCCATACCAACCCCCAGCCCCCCTTTCCACACTTTATACAAACTCGAGCTAGAGTCACAAATTTGGTATGAAGATAGCAATTGACATCCCACATGGATGGGCATCAAAATTTTTATTACTGGTATCGAGTATACCGCAGTCGGTTGCGTCCTTCGGTATCGAGTATAATGACGCGCCTGATTCTCTACCTCAATGGTGGCGTGGAAAAGAGAATATTAAATACTTTGCTTTAGTATTTTGTGAAATATTTTCTGATTTATTTATTTTGTATCTATCTTCTATTGCTAAAATGTATATAAACTATCCGCGCAGCGAAGTAAGCGGGCCACTTACTAGTATTTATATTTATATGCAGTTTTGGTGGTGTGCGTTTCACTCGCACTTACTGCTAGCATACGCTAAGGCTGTGCTTTTGCCGACGAGACCACCTTATAGTTATAGTAAAGAGTATATTGGTTTTGTGCAATGTCCGTCATGGTGTCTGTCCGTCTGTCCGTCCGTATGTGTGCAAGTTTTTTCCACACCCTTCAAGCTAGGGACTTGAAACTTTCCAATTCTCTTTATCTATGGGATAGTAAATTAAAGTGTCAAGATTGGGGTTCTACGATAACTGGGGGGCTGGCAAATCGATAAATTCGATAACTCAAAACGATAAATCCGCATATTTCACACACCCTTACAGCTAGAACTACCAAATTTGGTAAGAAGATAGCTACTAGCAACCCCAAAAAACTGCATCAAAAGTTTGGAGCCACGCCCCCCCATTCCGCCCCCAGACCCCCTGCATTTAAAGTCAAAAAGCCTATATCTCCCACAGTTTTTGAGCTAGAGCCACCAAATTTGTGCCAATTTAGCTGATGATGACCCCCCAAAAACTGCATCAAAAGTTTGGATGCCACGCCCACCAATACCACCCTAGCCGCCCCCAGATGCCCCAACGCTTCGTAAAAAACGGGAATGCGTGTATCTTCCAGAGTAGTGGAGCTAGAGCCACCAAATTTGGTAGGAAGATAGCTGGTAACGACCCCAAAAGAACTGCATCAAAGTTTTGGAGCCACGCCCACCCATCCCGCCCCCAGCCCCCCCGCATTTAGAATCAGAAAAGCCTATATCTCCCACAGTTTTTTAGCTAGAGTCACCAAATTTGGTGCCAAGATAGATGATGATGACCCCCAAAAACTGCATCAAAAGTTTGGATGCCACGCCCACCAATACCGCCCTAGCCACCCCCATCTGCCCCAACGCTTCGTCAAAAACGGGAATGCGTGTATATTCCAGAGTAGTGGAGCTAGAGCCACCAAATTTGGTAGGAAGATAGCTGGCAACGACCCCAACAATCTGCATCAAAGTTTTGGAGCCTAGCCCATCCATTCCGCCCCCCTTTCCCCACCTTATACAAACTTTGAGCTAGAGTCACCAAATTTGGTATGAAGGTAGCATTTGACATTCCACAAGGATCTGCAGCAAAAATTTGGATGCCACGCCCAAACATACCGCCCCAAGCCCCCATTTCCCCACTTTATACAAACTTCGAGCTAGAGTCACCAAATTTGGTATGAAGAGAGCAATTGACATCCCACATGGATCGGCAGTAAAAATTTGAATGCCACGCCCACCCATACGCCCCAAGCCCCATAGCCCCCCTTTCACCACCTTTTACATGCTTCGAGCTAGAGTCACCAAATTTGGTATGAAGGTAGCATTTGACATTCCACAAGGATCTGCAGCAAAATTTTGGATGCCACGCCCAACCATACCGCCCCCAGCCCCATAGCCCCCCTCTCCACACCTTATACAAACTTGGAGCTAGAGTCACCAAATTTGGTAAGGTAGCATTTGACATTCCACAAGGATCTGCAGCAAAATTTGGATGCCACGCCCAACCATACCGCCCCCAGCCCCCTTTTCCCCACTTTATACAAACTTTGAGCTAGAGTCACCAAATTTGGTATGAAGGGAGCAATTGACATCCCACATGGATCGGCAGTAAAATTTGAATGCCACGCCCACCCATACCGCCCCAAGCCCCATAGCCCCCCTTTCACCACCTCTTACATGCTTCGAGCTAGAGTCACCAATTTGGTATGAAGGTAGCATTTGACATTCCACAAGGATCTGCAGCAAAAATTTGGATGCCACGCCCAACCATACCGCCCCCAGCCCCATAGCCCCCCTCTCCCCACCTTATACAAACTTTGAGCTAGAGTCACCAATTTGGTATGAAGGTAGCATTTGACATTCCACAAGGATCTGCAGCAAAATTTGGATGCCACGCCCAACCATACCGCCCCCAGCCCCCCTTTCCCCACTTTATACAAACTTTGAGCTAGAGTCACCAAATTTGGTATGAAGGTAGCATTTGACATTCCACAAGGATCTGCAGCAAAAATTTGGATGCGACGCCCAACCATACCGCCCCCAGCCCCCCTTTCCCCACTTTATACAAACTTCGAGCTAGAGTCACCAAATTTGGTATGAAGATAGCAATTGACATCCCACATAGATCTGCACCAAAATTTGAATGCCACGCCCAACCATACCGCCCCCAGCCCCCTTTCCCCACTTTTACAAACTTTGAGCTAGAGTCACCAAATTTGTTATGAAGATAGCAATTGACATTCCACAAAGATCTGCATCAAAAATTTGGATGCAATTCCACCCATACCGCCCCCAGCCCCCCTTTCCCCACTTTATACAAACTTCGAGCTAGAGTCACCAAATTTGGTATGAAGATAGCAATTGACATCCCACATGGATGGGCATCAAAATTTTTAATACTGGTATCGAGTATACCGCAGTCGGTTGCGTCCGACTGCAACGTTTCCACTTGTTTTTTTGGTTTTTGTAGGAAAATATTACAAATATGCACCAATTTAATCAAAAATTGGCTGTAAAGCGTTTGCCGAAATTCATATTAGTAGAGAAAAGTCAATGAATTCCATGGCAAATGTTAAGCATACATTAAAATATGGACATGTATAGAGACAGGGACACACACATGCTTATGGTAGCTAGCCTTTCGGCTAGCAAAAATCAAAAATCAATTCAATGCCTGGCTACCACCAAAACTGCATATACATATATATATATGTATGTTAATGTTATGTTATATGTATGTTATTAATTCGCTCATTTGCTTTGCTGGTGCTAGGTCGATAGGATAAGCAATAAAATAAGTGCACATAAGGAATACAAGGAAAACAAGTGGAAACGTTGCAGTCAGACGCAACCGACTGCAGTATACTCGATACCAGTATTAAAACCGGTAAAAAGAGGCCTGATTGCAAAGGGCTATGGAAGCGGCAGGGTGTACGCTGCCTTAAAGATTCTCCGATGCAGATGGGGATGCCACCTGCTGTCTTCGTTGCAAATTTGGTGACTCTAACTCAAAGTTTGTAAAAGTGGGAAGGGGG
>JARNME010000713.1:0-31583 GCA_030179655.1 Scaptomyza flava
TAAGCAGTGTTGCCAGGTTAGCTTATTTCAGGCTAGATCTAGCATATTTGAAAATGGAATAGCTTATAAAATTTGCAAACAGCTTATAGCTTTAAATCTAGCATTTTTCAAAGTTGATATAGCATATTCTAGCATTAAATTATATTCGTGACTTGAAAGAAATATTTCATAAATTTAAAGTGTTCCACAGCTTAAATATCGGAGCTTGTTCACATAAAGTCGTTTGTAACGTAAACTTAATCAATCTGAATTGGAATTGGTATTCTAATCGATAGTGTCATCGTTATGATGCATGCGCGATTTTTTCCATTTGGAATTGAGAAGGGAAAATAGAAAAAGTCAATGTTGCAAAAATGCCTAAAATAAATTATAAACAATTATCCCGCGATATATGTTTCTATTATTTAGGATGCATCAACTTTGAGAAAGGTAAGAATAAGCTAAACTTGATTTGATTATTACAATATACATATATTATATTCTTGTTTTCAATTTCAGACTTCCCAATAACTTTGAAACACTAAAAACTATAAAAATGTCTGTCGGCAATATGCTGCAAGCCCAAAAATATGTATTATGAATTTATAAAAATATTCCAATAAACAACAGAATTGTTAATTTTATAATTATACTAATTATTTTTCACAGCTACAACTAAATTAAAACAAACGATAAATACTTATATGAAGGGGAAAGGGGTAAAAGGATGGGGATGGGGAAGGGGGTAACAAAGGGGGTAACGAATAGGGGGAGGTGGAGAGGGGGAAGGCTGGAGAGGGGGAAGGGTAAAGAGAGGGTGGGTGAAGAGAAGAAAGGTGAAGAGGATGGTGGGTGAAGAGGATGGTGGGTGAAGAGGGGGAATGGTGAAGAGGGGTGATGGCGAAGAGTGGGAAGGGTTAAGAGGGGGGAGGTGGCAAGAAACACGATCGATAACTGCTCGTGATCACTTCACTTGGGCAGAGCAACTACTACACCGAGGCATTTGCCTGGGTTAGGTATGATTTAAAGCCTAAACCAGTTGGGAATTACAAGCCCAAACATAAGTAAATGTTTTGAAGCAAGCACATTACAGTCTTATTAAAGGAAAATAAAGTAGTTTACAAGCGCCCAACCAGACCTGAAGGTAGGTGGGTGGTGGGAAGGGTGTGAGGTGGAGGGCAGGTGGTAAGATATACTATCGATAACTATCAATAGATTGCTGCGCTTGATAACTAATATTGGGCAGAGCAACTACTGATGAATTCAGGTATTGGTCCGAGGCATTTGTCTGGGTTATCTATCGGCAACAAAATAAACCAGTTGGGAATTACAAGCATTTTATTATCTTGCATTTGGATATAGCTTACTTTTTAGCTTGTTCTAGCTTATTTTTTCCCAGAATCTAGCTTATGCGGGCGCTCAAAACCTGGCAACACTGCTGTTAAGTGAAGCTAAGATGCAAGCAAACGTAAATGCACTGAAAAGAATTCTGTTGATACTTGATTGGAAATCAAACAAGTAAATTTTCGAAAGTGATATATTCAAAAATGTATGAAACAAATTTAAATTTTAATACTTAATTCATAATTTATTTAGTTGTTTGAGTAATTGAAATTTTAAGATCGAAACAAATTTTATTTTCCTGTTTCTTGATAATGTTTGTACTTTAGTTATGAAGAACTTTAAATTTTTAACCGTGAAAAACTAGTACAATTAGTGCTAAGGCTTATTATTATTTTTGCCAGTGTATTAACATGTAGCTCGCATAATTTGCTAGCTATGCATAAACACATGCGACAATTTCAGCGGCACTTGCATGGTAATTTATAAAAGCGATTTTGTTATTTTCTTTTTACTTGCTTTTTTGTCAGCGAGAAATTAAAACTTAACATGCCAGTCAGATGAAAGAGAGACAGGCAGTCGAAGAGACAGACAGACAGACATACAGGACTGGCATTCAGACATTGGTTAAGACAGCCAGCGACGCCTTTTAAGTGACAAAAGTTCAGCTCGTGGGTGGCAAAGCCAGACAAGAAACACTGTGGGCCCCCATACACAATGATATATGGTTTTGTCGGCTGTCATTTGGCTTTGAAAATTATTGTTGTGGCTTGCACTCAGTTGTTTGTTGTTTATTGTCACGCTTGTACTAGTATACTCTCTCTCTCTCTCTCTCGCTCGCTGACTCTTTGGGTGTTCAAAATATGTGCAATAACAAGAGTCGAAAATGCAATTGTGTTCCACATAAGGCGAGAGCATAAAACTTGCTTTGACAGCGAGTTCATTCAGTACATGTTAATAGTTTAGTTTAGCAGAGTTTTCACTTTGAAAAAAAGAAGAATGGAAAGTTTTATGTTGAAGAATGCTATAAAAATAATATAGAGTTAGTGAAAATCAAAGTATTTTTACGTTCACTTCCAACAAGATCACTTTATCTATATGCTAAGTAAAGTAAGTGTATGACAAGCTTTTTTGCTAAATGCAATTGCTTTGTTGTTGCTGCTAAAATCGTAAATTTCAATGAATTACGATCTTACCGGTTGCACTGGGTCTGCATTTTAAATATGCAGTCAACACTTATCATGGGGACAAGTCATTGCTTGCTTCTAATGGCTTCTAAGGTAGTTGCTTCCATTATGACTTACCCTGCCATTACTTTTGCACTTCTTTTAATAGCTACTTGTAGCCCATTGTAGAGACATAATTTATATTTTACCGTTTCTTTTTTTTATTCCGTTTTTCTTATCATTGCCGATTTTTCATCTCCATTATAGTATATGTTTCGCAGGCAAGCAGGAAAAATAAATTTGCAAACGGCAGAATGAAATATTTCTCACAAAATTCCCAAACCGATAAATTCTTGCCACTGGTTTTATTTTATTCAACCCGCTCCACTGACGTCTTTTTCGCTGGCTGACAAGTCCAGCTTTTGTTGGCTGGTTGTGGGCTGCGGGTTGCGGGCAGCTTCTGTTCAATGATAAATGGACGCGGCCAGCGAGAACTATAATGGCTACCGCGGCGGCTTTCACCTGCGCGGCTAAAAAAAAAACGAAACAGTAGCGCATTGTAGCTGTAGGTGAATGATTGGCTAGAGTATACCCTATGCTAAGTTAAAATATCTTCACTTGCAGCTTTTGTTTTCGTCTTTAGTATTCAACTATAATTTCCAGCCAAAAACTAAAGCGCTATTTCTAACTGTTTTGCCTGTGCGTTGATAGCAGTCAATCAGTGAATTAGAAGTAAAGAGTCGTATGGCATTTTACGGATAATATCTGCAGGCTGGTGACACACATTTCTAAAACATGAATATCCCTTTTTCCTTTGCAGAGATACTGTCAAAACAAGTGGAAACATTGCTGTCGGACTCAAGCGACTGCGGTATACACGATACCTGTTTAAAAAGGGGTAACCAAAGGCCTGTTTTCAAAGGAGTACGGATGCGGCAGGGGTGTGCGCTAGTGACGATCTTTCGGGGATGTCACCAGTTAGATTGTCAACAAATTTGGAGACTCAAGCTCAAAAACTGACAAAGAGGCTTGGGGCGTGACATCAAAAATTTAAATACAGATCCTCTGCTTTCTTTCTAACCAATTCGGTGACTCCAGCTCAAAAAGAGCTCAAGTATTTAAAAGCGTGTGGCTGGAGGCGGTATTGCATTTGAGCTTGACTTTGCTGCGAGTCTGAGTGAGCATGGTAATATGGGTGCAAATTCCAGCTAAAGTACCAGGCGAACAGAAAACAATAGCAGGTGGCGCCTGCTGTGCGATTCCTGATATTTTCTACATTCTGCTAGCGCATCACCTATAACGAGACTTTACTCCCATTGTTTTGATACACGCTGCGTGTCGTACTTATATACAGCTGCAAACACGAAATATTATCACTTAGCAACTTATTTTTACTATGCATGGTGGATATTTCATGGTCAGATGCGATTAAGATCGGTATTATTTGTTGTTGAATACTACTTAGGCCTTCTCTAAAGCTTATTTCTTCTAATCATACCGACGTTTACCGCATCTGACTTTAAAGTATTCTACCATGCATAGCAGAAATAAGTTGCTAAGTGATGCAATTGACATTTTCGCAGCTGTATCAGTAAGAATCTATTCATTCTTATTGGCTGTATGTAGCATGCAGAAAAACAACGGGAGTAAAGTCCCGTTATAGGCGATCCGCTTCTAAAATACATGCTCGAACTACCAGGAATGGCGCAACGGGTGCCACCTGCTACTGACTTCTGTTCGCCTGGTACTTTAGCTAGAATTACTACTAGCTTTTCCCATTTTACCACGCTCAAGCAGAAAACAAAACAAGCACACAAACATACCGTACAGGTGAAGCTAATACAGGCGCGTTAAAATAGAACTCAGAGCTCAGCTTGCATTTAAGCGCACTCAGCTTTGCGCTCTTGATTTGCGCCCTTATTTAAGACCTTATTGTTTGTCTAACTCAACAAAACAACCTGCTGTCCTTTGTGGCCAGTAGCTTTCTTCTTACCAAATTTGGTAACGCTATCTGTAGCGTGACGTAAGAAATACGTAGATTTTTTCGATTTTGAGCCCCAATCTGGACACTTTATCTGTCCCAACCAAAGACAATGATATTTGCGAAGTTTCAAGTCTCCAGCTTGAAGGGTATCGAAAATAGTTGCGTTCATAGAGACGGACAGACACCATGACGCACATTGCACAAACCCAATATACTCTTTACCTTCGGTATCGAGTATAAAAATAAAGCGAAACGAAACGAAACGTTCAAGCCATACTATACAGTTACGATGCCTGTCAAAAGCACTGAACGTGAACATCACTTATGTGCAACCCCTTTCGATATGGAAAGCTACCAAATGTCGTTTCTCTGTGCGTTTCTCGACTATAGTACTATAGTACTATGGTACTGTAGTATGTGGTGAAATGGACATTTATGAAAGAATTATTGATGCCAACGCCAATGCCCACTATATGAGTGTGTGTGTGTGTTTGTAGCTGGCAAGGTTTATGGCATATTTTTTTATGACTCCATACCCTCAACACACAAAGAGGTCATTCCCAATGTGGGTAGCCAAAATGCCAAAACGTATAATACAATAAATTGTCAGGTAGTCACACTGGGCGGCTGAGCTGTCAAATATGCAAGGGCATGGCTAAAATATAGTATGACTCTCTCCACCTCCTAGCATACCCTATTCCAGCTAACCACCGCGCTCCACCTTCCTCCTTCTTGCAGAACAGAAATTTTAATTTATCGACGCCATATGTGGGCACTGAGCAGCGTAACTATTGGACTTTAGTGTCCTAGCCTAGCCCCAGCCCTTAAGTTCCCCTGGTTCAGTTTCACGATGCAACTTCTCGCTTCTTTTTTTTTGGCCGTTTTCATTTTCGTTTTCGGGGGAAATATAAAATATGATTTACTGCCTCGGACGACCGGTCGCATCGGTAGCTTTGGCAGCTAACTTCCACCACCTTACCCTTAAAAAAAAAAACACCCAAGCTTTGAACGGGCATAATTCAGCGTGGCAAACGTAGCTTGAATGTTATGATTTGTGGGTCCTCTGGTTTATTGGCTGGCGCTTTGGCTCGAGACTCTCCCATCCTCTTCCTATCTCTTCCTCTCTCTATTTGTGCTCCCATTAATTCATTCGTTCGAGTTTCAGCTATTTCGATAAGGCGCATATTTCGTTAGATCGTAGGTAAATCCAATGTTTCGAATGTTTCCATCACAGATTTAATTTTCTTTACTTTTCACTGCATTAGATCCAGATATATATCGATATCATATTTTATTTTTCATATTTTGGACAAGTTCTTTTCTCATTTTGTTTAACCTTTTCTGAGTTCTCATTAAAATTAAATAATAATAAAATGTTCGGCACTTAAATCGCCATTTAATAAAAGTTCTTAGTTAGTTTAATTTTTCTTTGATTTATTGATTTTGTTGTAGTGACTTAAATGAACTTTAAAATAGTGTTCATAATTACATTTACATAGATACATACATAAACATATATATAATCATATTAATTTAGTATACTATAATGTACAAGAGTTTTACAACTTTCGTTTTTGGACAATCTTTTCATTCATAATTGGTTTTTATTTTATTTCTTTTTCTTTATTTTATTTAATAAATAATATTTTATTTTTTATTAAATTACCATAAGCATTTAATGGGACACACTCAGAGACGAACAAACTGATTTGTGTGGCATATCTTCCGTTTTTTTTTTGTTTATGAATATTTTTGATTTTAAATAGAACTCTTTAATTGTTTATCAACGTGTTGTAGTGCCTAGAGTAAATTTTTGTTTTGTTTTTGTTGTTGTTTTAACATTTGTATGTAACTAAAGTACATTAGATCACTAGCTTTTCGTTTCACGAGTGAGTTGACTTCCCCCTGCCCCGCCCAAGTATACCCCCTTTAGCCCCAAACTCAAGCAAAATGATTTGACTTTGAATGTTGAACTTCTTCGCAATGTTTCAACGTTCCTACTACGGATGCGACGAACCCATTCTCGGTCCATATAACGAATAGGGTGCAAAGTATTGAGCCAGTGCAGGATGTGGCGGTAATCCGGGCATGCCAGGCGGTCCCAACGATGGCGGCATCATCGATGGCTTCCCATACGGATGATAACGTGCCGCCGCCGAAAGCGGGCTCAACGGCGGTGTGGGATAAGTGCGCTGGAATAATGGATGATTTGGCGGTATTCCCCAGCTGCTGCAGCACTCAGCACTGCATCCGGCACGGAGGCGGTGTGTGTTCGCAAATGCTGGAATAGATCATCGGAGGTGCCGAAACGCTTGCCACAATACGCCGCATCGCTGCCAATCCAGGAGCATACATACGGCAGCTGCGAGGCTGCCGCCAACGCAGCCAACTGTGCATGATATGAGGATGCTGCAGCTGCTGCCGCCGCCGCTGCTGCTGCATTGGAGCCGCCAGCACCGCCTCCATTATTGCCTCCGCCCGACTTCCCTCACATTGTGGACAACCAGCTGGACAGGCTTGGCCATTCGCTTTGTTAATATAATGTGGACTTGCTGGACAACCGGTACAATAGGGATCCCTGCACACATTTTGCGAGGCAGCCATCATTGCTGATTGGTCGGACAGACCCTTGAGGCGAGCATAGTTTAGATAGGGATTCATTGCCGAGGCCTTAAACATGGCATGATGTGGCGACATTAACGATTGCGCTGTCATCAAGTCCATTGGATAAGGCGAGCCATAGCCTGTAGATGATAAAGAGACAAATACAAAAATGTAGATGTATTAACTGACTGACTGCTATCAACGCAAAGCTTAAACGGAAGCACACGGAGATTGGATTTCTCGAAAATAAACTTAGTTTTGCTGCTTTATTTTTGTTGGGCTAACCCAAACTTACCTGGTGGATAATATGAGCCTGCTGAGGGATTTGCCTGTTGACTGGCCGCATGCAGCGCTTTTACATAGCTAGCCTCTTTGGCTGCCGCATAGGCTGCCTCCTGGAGGCGACTCGAACTGGAGCTAGCTGCGCTCGGACTATGCATTGCTGCCGACTCTTTGGAATTGCTGCGCACTGGCGCGGACGATTGCAACCGGACTGCCATTAAGCTGGTTAGGCAGAGCAGAACCCGTGTTGTTGGGTGTGCGTCGAAGTGTGGCAGAGGCAGAGGCAGAGGATGAGGCATTTGTTGCATTTGGTGAACCGCGCTGTGAACTGCTGGCACTTTGGTTTGAATCGCAACGTTGTTGTCCACCATTTGCTGAGGAAAAGTTTCCAACTCCTCCGCCTCCGCCTCCACTTGCTTTGGGCGTCTTGACGCGTTGGATGCTGTTGCTACTGCCACTGTTGCTGCCACTGTTACTGCTGCTGGTGAGATTTGTGGCGCCGCAATCATGTTGTTATTGTTGTTGCTGTTGTTGTTATTCGTCTCGTAGGGCTTGAATGTGCTGGAGTTTTACTGTGCGCGGTGGCAGCTGTTGCTGCTCCACAGAGCCAGTGCGGACGCTGGATGAATGACTGCTAACCGGTGAGGATTTATCGCGTGTGTTATCTCCACCCCCCATGCCCATGCCCATGCCCATGCCCATGCCCATGCCAAGTCCCCCCAAGCCATTGCCATTGCCCATATTCAAGCCGTTGCCCTTGGGCTGCTGATGCTTTGTCGACTTTTCAATATTTGCTGCAAGGAGTTTGGGATTTGTGGTGTCCGCACCGATGGCGCTGCATGTTTGCGCCAATAGCGCCAACGGGCTGCTCTTATTGTCCAGCTGCAAGAAGCCAACATGAAAAAGAAGAAAACAAAAACCCAAAAGTCAGTCAAGAGTTCTAAATTATTAGCAAAATAAACTACGTATGCGTATAAGTACACTAGAAAAAAATAAAGGCAATAAATTCAACATTTTTTTGAAAGCTTGATTTATAAAATAAGAGAGTTAAGAGAATAAATCTGAAGTTTTGGGACTAAGAATAAAATGATTTTATATAAAAAAGTTAAGATTCCTTCATCTTGTTAGTTTTAAGCGTGATTTCTTATTATAAATTGAAGAATATATTTTTTGTGAGTGTAGACAGAAAGTAAGGAAGACCCTGGCCTGCTTTTTTTTTTGTCGATACCGTGCCATGCAGCATCAGATAAGAGCCCTAAACAAAACAACAGCCCGCGACACTGTCGCCTTTTATAGCATTGTCTTTGCACTGTTTTTGGTTAACATATTTTTGTTGTTCCTTAAACACTTCCTTTAACGGTTCGGTCGCCCGTCGCTAACTTGCAACATTTAAGCACGATGCGTGATCTTAATCTTAGTTTTGGGTCCAACACTTTGGCGCGATCTTGAAACACTCGTAAGGAGTAAGAGTTCGAGTACTTGAGGTATCATTTGGGGTTACAAACAAAAACATTTCGAGCTTGTTCCGCTCGAAGGGGCCAAACATCATAAATAAGGGCTGCGGGTCATAAATATGCCCAGCGTGGCCAAATAAATGGAATTATGAGGCTATTAAAACGTTTGCAAATAAACGATAAAAAAAAGCACATTAAATCTATATAAAATTACGACGCAAATGTTGTGTGAAAGCATTTCGGGTACAGAGCACAAAGTTATTGCCTTCAGGCGCTAAGCAAATACGATAAACTTTATGTACTGGGAATGAGACAAAGGAATAAGAATAATTGTAAAAAAACAACTTCTTAAAATATTATTAGTTTTCACTTTATTCCTAGCCAAACATCTCGATTTGATCACGTTTGAAAATTATCTCTCGGATGAGCTAATGCAATGGCAATAAATATGATTTGTTATAAGCCTTTGCTCGATTATTAGCTCACCGTTTGTTGGGCACAGAATTTGATTAAAGTGCTATATTGAGTAGAGTAGTTAATCAGTTTAATAAATGCGGCCAATTTGTTATGGGGGAGGGGGCAATAATTTCTCAATTCGTGCAATTCATTTAATGAAATTGTTGGCCATAAAACGGCTCATAAAATATGACAACGTAATATTGGCAATGATTAGGCTCAAAAGGCGCTGCATGCCCAGCTACTATTTTTTTTTTTTTTGGGGGGGGCTAATCACTAAGCATTAATCATCGCTACCCTTTCCGCCTGGAAAGTGAATATTAGCGATTTGCAGCACAATGTGGTAGAGAAAATAGAAATGATGCCGACACAAGGCATAAGGCACAAAGCAAAGTGCATATAGTAAATGAAATGAATATTACCCACTTACAGTTGTGCCATAAACTCGAACACGGTTTTTTGCAATAAAAACCATTTCGCCGCATGCCATAAATTATTGGGCACAGCAGGAGAAACACACCAATAGAGAAGAGCCCAAAACCTAAACTAAACCAAAAGAGTTGAGAGGCCATAATTCATGGCAACAAACTACAACAAAAGGCCCAAACAGCGCACATTGCCAATAATGACGTACAGCTTATGTATTTAGTGTGAGTGTGTGTGTTTGTGTGTTTGTGTGTGTGTAATTACACCCATGCCCCAACTGGCGCAAGTCATAAACTACAAAATATTGAAGCTTTTATAACACTCAATGGGACGCCATAAATTATTATGATACTGTTGTAAAAATGGCAAATTTCTTATCGGTACTTAAGCGCTTTTTTTTTCCTCCTTCTTCTTCTTTCTATCCTATGCTAATGGCAATGTGCTATCGATAAGGACCATATACTACTTACTATATAGGAAAATGCGTTTCAGTTTCAACCAAACTATAATTCTTTTAAATATTACTTCGGCTCTCAATTTATGAGTCAATCGTTGAACAGTGTGTCGACTGCCATAAAGTATAAGAACATAAAAACTTGGATTCGTGATAATTATAAAGTTATCGAAGTAATATGAGAAGTATTTATACATTTATTTTTGAGCAGATTCCAGTTTGTTTAATGTTAGTTGCATTTTATAACAGTTTCGTCTGTTTGTCTATCCTTCCGTAAGTATTCTAACCCATTGGCAGCTATCGATATCCATACAACCAAATTATTTGTGAAACGGCGGAGATATGGAAGATTAAAGTTGGTCAAGCATTTTTTGGGTTCAGGCTATATCTAAGTAGAGCTTCTCAACAAAAGCGTTAAGAAACAACACACAATGCATCTCATACCAGAACAAAAAAAACACATAGTTTATTATCTTTTTAACTAGAATTCCTTTTCTAACGA
Organism: Scaptomyza flava; assembly: GCA_030179655.1. Classification (NCBI taxonomy): domain Eukaryota; kingdom Metazoa; phylum Arthropoda; class Insecta; order Diptera; family Drosophilidae; genus Scaptomyza; species Scaptomyza flava. Next base: position 10,649 of record JARNME010000713.1, read on the forward strand.
CCATCAACAACCAGTTTGAAAAATTTGTCCCTGCTATTTGTATGAATTATCTTTATTGCTCACTCGCTTGCACTTGTTGGGATAGTCCTCAGTTAATGTCCCGCCATTATACGAAACTAGTAAAACTATCAACACTTTATTAATTATGGCACCAACAACGCGCCATACTAAAACGCGCCCCATTCTGTCTCGTTTTTAGCACAATTAGTCATAATTTATATGAACGTTGATAAACTTTACCGTATTGATTTTTTGAATTACTCGTATTCGATTCTTCTTCTAGTTGTTGTTGGTTTTTTTTTTGATTTAGTGTGTGTAAGGTTAATGTTTATACTATTACACACCATGTGGGGATTGTTTAATTTATGGGTGAACAATCAATAGTTTGTTATTGAGGCTTATATTTATGTATATATGCTTTCCCGCCCCGTTTATTGGCACATTAAGGGGACTCTTTACTGAATATTTGTCAGCTCTAACTAGTTTGGTGGAACCTATTTAAGGCTAAGCTGGCTAATTGAAAACAAATTATAGCCCAACAATTTAAAAAACTACAACAAAAAACCAAATATGGACAGTTATAGCACTTAATTAGCACTCGTTGTGCTAGTTTAACATATTAAATACATTTCGAAACAGAAAATTATATTTCCTGTGCGCTTTTTTTTTTTGCATCCGTTTATGAGCGTTGTGTTAATTAAAATGTTACACCTTGTGAAAAATGTGCAAGTGTCCAAAAAACAAGCAGAAACATCAACAAAAGGTTCGATATAAATATAGTACTGTCAAACTTCCATATAACGAACTCCATATATATACAAAATCAGGGCCCTGCAATTTGATTCAGTCAAAAGCCCATTCTATATAACGAATTTTCTCTATAACGAAGTTTTTTCTTGTTCCCTTGAGCTTCGTCATATGGAAGTTCGACTGTAGTACCATATGGCTTAGCATGCATGCATTTAGTCATGGCTTTTGCACACAACCAAATCACAGTTGGTTGTCAAATGCGGATAATTTAATTAGATACTTAAAACTAAATATGCCAGCCAACATTCTACTCTCTCAAGATTAACTACAATGTATGTTTGGAGCTGTTAATTTATGTTTTGGGGTGTGTGTTTGTTGTGCCATTTAAGTTGGGCGCGCTTAGAGCCAAACATAACGTATACGCAACGTATTAGCGCATCGCGAATGGTACTAAGAGATACGAGAGTACAATGCGCGTTATTTAGCTATCGTTATGACGTAAATTGTTAATAAAGTGATGAATTATATATAATTTTACCTAAATTTTTAGGCAATTTCCCTTGTACGTTCAATAAAAAAAACCATTTGTTATAAGTACGCATGTTTGGATTGGGTTATTTGCACAACATTTAACAGCTGTCAAAGTAAATTCAAGTATTGACAGAAGAAACGAATGATAAACGCGTCACATTTTACGCAGCGGCATTTTAATAATAATGCCCTAAGCCCAATGTTATTGTTGTTGTTGTTTGTGTATGTGTGGCACGAATTATGACACATCGAACACACACACTTTAAGGCAGGGGGCAAATAAACATACACTTGAAACAATAATACTAAGCACCGCCAAGCTCCCAAAACAATAGGCACGCGAAGACTTTCGGAATCGTGAGGAAGGCAGGTGCGTTGAGGGATGAGAGGCAAAGGATGGCAAAGAAGAAGGCGAAGACTATCAGCTTTGTGCTTGAAGCCACTCAAAAAATCATACTCTATGTTAATATATGACAAACAAAATGTTGAGAAAACTTTTAAAACAATGACAACGACAGCCCTCGAAATTTCGTATGAAATGTGAACAACAACAGCCGCAATGGCTTCAATATACTTTTCAAGATGAGTTCAATTGAATATGCTCAACAAAATGCTAGACAACGAAATTGTTTTGTAAATTGAAATTTTTGATGGCTGCCTTGCGGGCTATTTGAAGTTTTGCCGAATTGTCGGCGTTCAACTAAATAGATAAAATATTATAAAAAAGATTGTAGATGAATTTGTAAAATGTTTTCGATACGATTTTGTCTGGTTAATTCTTTAAACTTACTTGGAATCAACAAATGCAACTTATTTATGATAAGTAAAGCCACTTAAACTTAAATACGATACGTTTTTATGACCATATTTTCTAAGAACTTAATTGCCTGCTTATTTTATTGCTTTCAATTGTTTTGCCAAGTTTTTGTTTATTACTTGCACGAATTCCTTGAACTGAAAATCTAGAAAACTATTGAAGCTTACTGTTCAAGTAATTTTTATTAAGAACTTACTTCTATGAGTTTCAAATCACTTTCCTTTTTCATTTTTATGATAAAAATTGATAAGTTTTTCACTTGAAATGTGAATGTCAAACCCTTAAGACGTTGAAAGCAATCTCACTGGCATTGGCAATATGTGAAGAGGCGTTGAAAATGTTTCAAATTATTATGCACAGCGAACCGCAATAAAACTTATCTCAACGTAGATAATGCAATTCCTACCTTCCTCAAATCCTCCTAGCCATATATACATATTTTCTAAAATGCAATTTTCAAAGATGCTGCGGCTCAGTGTGCTTCCTGTACGGTTCGGGCCGGGGCGATACAAAATAGCTGCTATAAATATGAATTACAGGATAAGCATAAAAAGCGGAAATTGTGCGACGCCTGCGTGACTTTGGCATCGCTTTGCATAAGCTTTTCCCCCCACACCCCACCGCAGCGAGGAGATGAAAACGACGTCTGTTAAGACGCTTTGCAGTTTTGTTGCAAATTATAAAATAAGCGATAAAAAATTGTATATAAAACTTTATGCAGATGTTGGTTGGTTGGTTGGTTTCGTTCCCCCAGTGTGTATATGACTGGGTTGTGCACACACACCACTTAATGTGTGTGTGTTTTTTATCCATTATCTGTTAACACCTTTTTTGTGTGTTTGTGTTTTTGTCGTGGTGCTAATAAATTTGCTTTGCTGCCAGACTCACAAAAAAAAATACAGCACAAAAATTTACATAAATGCTCTTAAAACATTCATACTATGACAAAGATATTGTTGTCTCTGCCGTTTTGTGGCAATTTACATAAATTATAATGCTAAAGAAAAAAGGCAACGTTTGCCTTTCCCTTTAACATTTATTCAATAATGTTTTATTTAATAAATTGTTCTGCCGACTTTAACAATGCACCGAAAGCAACAGCAAACAATCGAATTGCAGTCAATCTTGATTGATCAACTGTCAAAGAATTCAACTGTGCATTCTTCAAAACCTTTCGCTCCAATTGTGTCGATCAAAAAATATTTATTTAAATTTTAATGTTTTATGCTTTTGATGTGGCGTTAATTGCAATGCGAACGCTTTTGAAGTGGCATAAAGTGCGATGTGTGCAAATGTTTGTAATTGTGCACTGTGCAAAGTAAAGTGCAAGCGAGCGCAAAATTTGTGCAACATGTCACAAAAGGCAAACGTCTCGTGTACCAAATTACGAGCACTGAAACAACAGCAACAACAGCGAATTCGTCCCAAAAACACAACACAAAATGTGCAATCCAATATGCCTGTAGTTTATTTAGCTCCGGCTCGCAACAAACGCTGTCACATTAACTGTCAACTGCTGCAAAGCTGACACTTGTCATATTGACAACTGACAGCGTCATTTGACTGTCAAACTTGGCCCGAGTAAATATGGTCGAAACAACCAAAAAGCAACAAAACATAAAAATAAAATAAGAGAAGAGCAAAAAGCTTATTGCATTAGAGAGAGAGAGAGAGAGAGAGAGGGAGACTGAAGGGGTTTTGGTTGCTACGTGTGGCAATGCTCTTTTGGCGTTGCCACTTAATTTGACGACACACACACACACACACATTTGTGAAGTGCACTTGGCGTTAGACAATGTTGCAATTTTAGCCAGGCAACAAACTGTCAACCATATCATTGCAATTGTCGCAGTTGCAATTGTTGTTGTTGCTGTTGCTGCTGTGTACGCTTTGAGTGACACATTAATGCCATTTCATGTGTCACTCTTTCTTTCATTTGAGGTCTGTCTCGTGTGTCTGCCGTTGTTGTTCCCCCCCTCTGTTAGATTTCATGTCAGACTTTTGTCAACATTACGTGTCCATTTAGTTGTCAGTTAACAAATGTTGTTGTTGTTACTACGCTTGTCGTTTAACCTTTTCATTTCGTGTTATTTGTTGCCTGTTTATTTTATGCTAACATTTTTTTCTTTTGCCACTTTGTTTGGATATAAATTGTGCAGCTGTGGCTAATCACATTGTTAACTGGATTGTCCTAGCTAAAATTTGGTGGCCAATTGTTGATTTAAAGCGATTTATTTGGCATTTAAATGCGTTTTGTTTTCATAATTTAAATTTAAAACATTCTATCATTTTTAAATATTTTTTGTTTGTTTTTTGTGCAAATCACAATAATTTTTCTCTCAAATATTTCGCCCACACCATTCAAATTTATTGCCAACAAACGTGGCGTATACGCAATGTAATTAACCTTGTTGGCTTGACCAAAATTAATTGCCAGTTTTGGCTTAGAACAAAATGTTATTCGTTCACACACACACACGTATTATTATTGCCCCTTGTCAACGCCCATTTGGCATATTCCATTATGCGGCTCATCACTCATTGCGGCCGAAAAAAATTAACAACAACTACAACAGCCAAATGTTGTTGTTGTCTACAAGCTATTAGCTTTTACTTGTTCAAGGTTCTTTGGATTGGCAGCGGCATCGGCATCGGCAGCAGCTGCCTGTCATTTTTCTCTCTCTCTTCTTGTGTAATTTGGACAAGCAACGTGTTTATCAATCATACGCAATGTGAGCTAGTCACGCCGGCGCCCTGAAACGTATCAATGTGGGCGTAACTGGCGTCTGCTTTGCTCTAAAACTATTTTGCTATACTCAAAGCTCAATTTATTACATTGCTTAATAGCAAATGCTTAACAAACATTTTTGTGTCACCAAATTGTAACAGCAATCAAATAACAAAATGTTTTGGAACGTCTTTTCTTTTTAATGGCATTTCGCATTTCGCATTTTGGCAACGATAATAACCAGAAAGAGAAAAATCAGCAGCTGTTGCTGCAATTTGCATCAAGTGAAAAACTGAAACGAACTGTCTGTCATTCTGTCAACTGATTGACTGCCTGCCTGCGCCTCAATACGGCATTCATTAATTCACACAATTGTGACAATTGTATGAATTAATGAACGCCGTATTGAGGCGCAGGCAGGCAGTCAATCAGTTGACAGAATGACAGACAGTTCGTTTCAGTTTTCACTTGATGCAAATTGCAGCAACAGCTGCTGATTTTTCTCTTCTGGTTATTATCGTTGCCAAAATGCGAAATGCGAAATGCCATTAAAAAGAAAAGACGTTCCAAACATTTGTTATTTGATTGCTGTTACAATTTGGTGACACAAAATGTTTGTTAAGCATTTGCTATTAAGCAATCTAATAAATTGAGCTTGAGTATAGCAAAATAGTTTTAGAGCAAAGCAGACGCCAGTTACGCCCACATTGATACGTTTCAGGGGCGCCGGCGTGACTAGCTCACATTGCGTATGATTGATAAACACGTTGCTTGTCCAAATTACACAAGAAGAGAGAGAGAAAAATGACAGGCAGCTGCTGCCGATGCCGATGCCGCTGCCAATCCAAAGAACCTTGAACAAGTAAAAGCTAATAGCTTGTAGACAACAACAACATTTGGCTGTTGTAGTTGTTGTTAATTTTTTTCGGCCGCAATGAGTGATGAGCCGCATAATGGAATATGCCAAATGGGCGTTGACAAGGGGCAATAATAATACGAAAGTGTGTGTGTGTTTGTGTGTGTGAACGAATAACATTTTGTTCTATGCCAAAAACTGGCAATTAATTTTGGTCAAGCCAACAAGGTTAATTACATTGCGTATACGCCACGTTTGTTGGCAATAAATTTGAATGGTGTGGGCGAAATATTTGAGAGAAAAATTATTGTGATTTGCACAAAAAACAAACAAAAATATATATTTTAAATTTAAATTATGAAAACAAAACGCATTTAAATGCCAAATAAATCGCTTTAAATCAACAATTGGCCACCAAATTTTAGCTAGGACAATCCAGTTAACAAAGTGATTAGCCACAGCTGGCACAATTTATATCCAAAACAAAGTGGCAAAAGAAAAAAATGTTAGCATAAAATAAACAGGCAACAAATAACACGAAATGAAAAGGTTAAACGACAAGCGTAGTAACAACAACAACATTTGTTAACTGACAACTAAATGGACACGTAATGTTGACAAAAGTCTGACATGAAATCTAACAGAGGGGGGGAACAACAACGGCAGACACACGAGACAGACCTCAAATGAAAGAAAGAGTGACACATGAAAATGGCATTAATGTGTCACTCAAAGCGTACACAGCAGCAACAGCAACAACAACAATTGCAACTGCGACAATTGCAATGATATGGTTGACAGTTTGTTGCCTGGCTAAAATTGCAACATTGTCTAACGCCAAGTGCACTTCACAAATGTGTGTGTGTGTGTGTGTCGTCAAATTAAGTGGCAACGCCAAAAGAGCATTGCCACACGTAGCAACCAAAACCCCTTCAGTCTCCCTCTCTCTCTCTCTCGAGTCGTGCAATAAGCTTTTTGCTCTTCTCTTATTTTATTTTTATGTTTTGTTGCTTTTTGGTTGTTTCGACCATATTTACTCGGGCCAAGTTTGACAGTCAAATGACGCTGTCAGTTGTCAATATGACAAGTGTCAGCTTTGCAGCAGTTGACAGTTAATGTGACAGCGTTTGTTGCGAGCCGGAGCTAAATAAACTACAGGCATATTGGATTGCACATTTTGTGTTGTGTTTTTGGGACGAATTCGCTGTTGTTGCTGTTGTTTCAGTGCTCGTAATTTGGTACACGAGACGTTTGCCTTTTGTGACATGTTGCACAAATTTTGCGCTCGCTTGCACTTTACTTTGCACAGTGCACAATTACAAACATTTGCACACATCGCACTTTTATGCCACTTCAAAAGCGTTCGCATTGCAATTAACGCCACATCAAAAGCATAAAACATTAAAATTTAAATAAATATTTTTTGATCGACACAATTGGAGCGAAAGGTTTTGAAGAATGCACAGTTGAATTCTTTGACAGTTGATCAATCAAGATTGACTGCAATTCGATTGTTTGTGGAACAATTTATTAAATAAAACATTATTGAATAAATGTTAAAGGGAAAGGCAAACGTTGCCTTTTTTCTTTAGCATTATAATTTATGTAAATTGCCACAAAACGGCAGAGACAACAATATCTTTGTCATAGTATGAATGTTTTAAGAGCATTTATGTAAATTTTTGTGCTGTATTTTTTTTGTGAGTCTGGCAGCAAAGCAAATTTATTAGCACCACGACAAAAACACAAACACATAAAAAAAGGTGTTAACAGATAATGGATAAAAAAACACACACACATTAAGTGTGTGTGTGTGTGCACAACCCAGTCATATACACACTGGGGGAACGAAACCAACCAACCAACCAACATCTGCATAAAGTTTTATATACAATTTTTTATCGCTTATTTTATAATTTGCAACAAAACTGCAAAGCGTCTTAACAGACGTCGTTTTCATCTCCTCGCTGCGGTGGGGTGTGGGGGGAAAAGCTTATGCAAAGCGATGCCAAAGTCGACGCAGGCGTCGCACAATTTCCGCTTTTTATGCTTATCCTGTAATTCATATTTATAGCAGCTATTTTTGTATCGCCCCGGCCCGAACCGTACAGGAAGCACACTGAGCCGCAGCATCTTTGAAAATTGCATTTTAGAAAATATGTATATATGGCTAGGAGGATTTGAGGAAGGTAGGAATTGCATTATCTACGTTAAGATAAGTTTTATTGCGGTTCGCTGTGCATAAATAATTTGAAACATTTTCAACGCCTCTTCACATATTGCCAATGCCAGTGAGATTGCTTTCAACGTCTTAAGGGTTTGACATTCACATTTCAAGTGAAAAACTTATCAATTTTTATCATAAAAATGAAAAAGGAAAGTGATTTGAAACTCATAGAAGTAAGTTCTTAATAAAAATTACTTGAACAGTAAGCTTCAATAGGTTTTCTAGCTTTTTCAGTTCAAGGAATTCGTGCAAGTAATAAAACAAAAACTTGGCAAAACAAATTGAAAGCAATAAAATAAGCAGGCAATTAAGTTCTTAGAAAATATGGTCATAAAAACGTATCGTATTTAAGTTTAAGTGGCTTTACTTATCATAAATAAGTTGCATTTGTTGATTCCAAGTAAGTTTAAAGAATTAACCAGACAAAATCGTATCGAAAACATTTTACAAATTCATCTACAATCTTTTTTATAATATTTTATATATTTAGTTGAACGCCGACAATTCGGCAAAACTTCAAATAGCCCGCAAGGCAGCCATCAAAAATTTCAATTTACAAAACAATTTCGTTGTCTAGCATTTTGTTGAGCATATTCAATTGAACTCATCTTGAAAAGTATATTGAAGCCATTGCGGCTGTTGTTGTTCACATTTCATACGAAATTTCGAGGGCTGTCGTTGTCATTGTTTTAAAAGTTTTCTCAACATTTTGTTTGTCATATATTAACATAGAGTATGATTTTTTGAGTGGCTTCAAGCACAAAGCTGATAGTCTTCGCCTTCTTCTTTGCCATCCTTTGCCTCTCATCCCTCAACGCACCTGCCTTCCTCACGATTCCGAAAGTCTTCGCGTGCCTATTGTTTTGGGAGCTTGGCGGTGCTTAGTAGTATTGTTTCAAGTGTATGTTTATTGCCCCCTGCCTTAAAGTGTGTGTGTGTTCGATGTGTCATAATTCGTGCCACACATACACAAACAACAACAACAATAACATTGGGCTTAGGGCATTATTATTAAAATGCCGCTGCGTAAAATGTGACGCGTTTATCATTCGTTTCTTCTGTCAATACTTGAATTTACTTTGACAGCTGTTAAATGTTGTGCAAATAACCCAATCCAAACATGCGTACTTATAACAAATGGTTTTTTTTATTGAACGTACAAGGGAAATTGCCTAAAAATTTAGGTAAAATTATATACTATATTGAGTGAAATTAAATAACAAAAATTCATCACTTTTATTAACAATTCACGTCATAATCGATAGCTAAATAACGCGCATTGTACTCTCGTATCTCTTAGTACCATTCGCGATGCGCTAATACGTTGCGTATACGTTATGTTTGGCTCTAAGCGCGCCCAACTTAAATGGCACAACAAACACACACCCCAAAACATAAATTAACAGCTCCAAACATCATTTGTATACATACATTGTAGTTATTCATTGAGAGAGTAGGAATGTTGGCTGGCATATTTAGTTTTAAGTATCTAATTAAATTATCCGCATTTGACAACCAACTGTGATTTGGTTGTGTGCAAAAGCCATGACTAAATGCATGCATGCTAAGCCATATGGTACTACAGTCGAACTTCCATATGACGAAGCTCAAGGGAACAAGAAAAAACTTCGTTATAGAGAAAATTCGTTATATAGAATGGGCTTTTGACTGAATCAAATTGCAGGGCTCTGATTTTTGTATATATATGGAAGTTCGTTACATGGAAGTTTGACTGTACGATATATATATCGAACCTTTGTTGATGTTTCTGCTTGTTTTTTGGACACTTGCACATTTTTCACAAGGTGTAACATTTTAATTAACACAACGCTCATAAACGGATGCAAAAAAAAAAAGCGCACAGGAAATATAATTTTCTGTTTCGAAATGTATTTAATATGTTAAACTAGCACAACGAGTGCTAATTAAGTGCTATAACTGTCCATATTTGGTTTTTTGTTGTAGTTTTTTTTGTTAATATATAGCTAGAGTAAATTGTTGGGCTTTAATTGTTTTCAATTAGCCAGCTTAGCCTTAAATAGGTTCCACCAAACTAGTTAGAGCTGACAAATATTCAGTAAAGAGTCCCCTTAATGTGCCAATAAACGGGGCGGGAAAGCATATATACATAAATATAAGCCTCAATAACAAACTATTGATTGTTCACCCATAAATTAAACAATCCCCACATGGTGTGTAATAGTATAAACATTAACCTTACACACACTAAATCAAAAAAAAAACCAACAACAACTAGAAGAAGAATCGAATACGAGTAATTCAAAAAATCAATACGGTAAAGTTTATCAACGTTCATATAAATTATGACTAATTGTGCTAAAAACGAGACAGAATGGGGCGCGTTTTAGTATGGCGCGTTGTTGGTGCCATAATTAATAAAGTGTTGATAGTTTTACTAGTTTCGTATAATGGCGGGACATTAACTGAGGACTATCCCAACAAGTGCAAGCGAGTGAGCAATAAAGATAATTCATACAAATAGCAGGGACAAATTTTTCAAACTGGTTGTTGATGGTCGTTAGAAAAGGAATTCTAGTTAAAAAGATAATAAACTATGTGTTTTTTTTGTTCTGGTATGAGATGCATTGTGTGTTGTTTCTTAACGCTTTTGTTGAGAAAGCTCTACTTAGATATAGCCTGAACCCAAAAAATGCTTGACCAACTTTAATCTTCCATATCTCCGCCGTTTCACAAATAATTTGGTTGTATGGATATCGATAGCTGCCAATGGGTTAGAATACTTACGGAAGGATAGACAAACAGACGAAACTGTTATAAAATGCAACTAACATTAAACAAACTGGAATCTGCTCAAAAATAAATGTATAAATACTTCTCATATTACTTCGATAACTTTATAATTATCACGAATCCAAGTTTTTATGTTCTTATACTTTATGGCAGTCGACACACTGTTCAACGATTGACTCATAAATTGAGAGCCGAAGTAATATTTAAAAGAATTATAGTTTGGTTGAAACTGAAACGCATTTTCCTATATAGTAAGTAGTATATGGTCCTTATCGATAGCACATTGCCATTAGCATAGGATAGAAAGAAGAAGAAGGAGGAAAAAAAAAGCGCTTAAGTACGATAAGAAATTTGCCATTTTTACCAACAGTATCATAATAATTTATGGCGTCCATTGAGTGTTATAAAAGCTTCAATATTTGTAGTTTATGACTTGCGCCAGTTGGGGCATGGGTGTAATTACACACACACAAACACACAAACACACACACTCACACTAAATACATAAGCTGTACGTCATTATTGGCAATGTGCGCTGTTTGGGCCTTTTGTTGTAGTTTGTTGCCATGAATTATGGCCTCTCAACTCTTTTGGTTTAGTTTAGGTTTTGGGCTCTTCTCTATTGGTGTGTTTCTCCTGCTGTGCCCAATAATTTATGGCATGCGGCGAAATGGTTTTTATTGCAAAAAACCGTGTTCGAGTTTATGGCACAACTGTAAGTGGGTAATATTCATTTCATTTACTATATGCACTTTGCTTTGTGCTTATGCCTTGTGTCGGCATCATTTCTATTTTCTCTACCACATTGTGCTGCAAATCGCTAATATTCACTTTCCAGGCGGAAAGGGTAGCGATGATTAATGCTTAGTGATTAGCCCCCCCCAAAAAAAAAAAAAATAGTAGCTGGGCATGCAGCGCCTTTGAGCCTAATCATTGCCAATATTACGTTGTCATATTTTATGAGCCGTTTTATGGCCAACAATTTCATTAAATGAATTGCACGAATTGAGAAATTATTGCCCCCTCCCCCATAACAAATTGGCCGCATTTATTAAACTGATTAACTACTCTACTCAATATAGCACTTTAATCAAATTCTGTGCCCAACAAACGGTGAGCTAATAATCGAGCAAAGGCTTATAACAAATCATATTTATTGCCATTGCATTAGCTCATCCGAGAGATAATTTTCAAACGTGATCAAATCGAGAATGTTTGGCTAGGAATAAAGTGAAAACTAATAATATTTTAAGAAGTTGTTTTTTTACAATTATTCTTATTCCTTTGTCTCATTCCCAGTACATAAAGTTTATCGTATTTGCTTAGCGCCTGAAGGCAATAACTTTGTGCTCTGTACCCGAAATGCTTTCACACAACATTTGCGTCGTAATTTTATATAGATTTAATGTGCTTTTTTTTATCGTTTATTTGCAAACGTTTTAATAGCCTCATAATTCCATTTATTTGGCCACGCTGGGCATATTTATGACCCGCAGCCCTTATTTATGATGTTTGGCCCCTTCGAGCGGAACAAGCTCGAAATGTTTTTGTTTGTAACCCCAAATGATACCTCAAGTACTCGAACTCTTACTCCTTACGAGTGTTTCAAGATCGCGCCAAAGTGTTGGACCCAAAACTAAGATTAAGATCACGCATCGTGCTTAAATGTTGCAAGTTAGCGACGGGCGACCGAACCGTTAAAGGAAGTGTTTAAGGAACAACAAAAATATGTTAACCAAAAACAGTGCAAAGACAATGCTATAAAAGGCGACAGTGTCGCGGGCTGTTGTTTTGTTTAGGGCTCTTATCTGATGCTGCATGGCACGGTATCGACAAAAAAAAAAAGCAGGCCAGGGTCTTCCTTACTTTCTGTCTACACTCACAAAAAATATATTCTTCAATTTATAATAAGAAATCACGCTTAAAACTAACAAGATGAAGGAATCTTAACTTTTTTATATAAAATCATTTTATTCTTAGTCCCAAAACTTCAGATTTATTCTCTTAACTCTCTTATTTTATAAATCAAGCTTTCAAAAAAATGTTGAATTTATTGCCTTTATTTTTTTCTAGTGTACTTATACGCATACGTAGTTTATTTTGCTAATAATTTAGAACTCTTGACTGACTTTTGGGTTTTTGTTTTCTTCTTTTTCATGTTGGCTTCTTGCAGCTGGACAATAAGAGCAGCCCGTTGGCGCTATTGGCGCAAACATGCAGCGCCATCGGTGCGGACACCACAAATCCCAAACTCCTTGCAGCAAATATTGAAAAGTCGACAAAGCATCAGCAGCCCAAGGGCAACGGCTTGAATATGGGCAATGGCAATGGCTTGGGGGGACTTGGCATGGGCATGGGCATGGGCATGGGCATGGGCATGGGGGGTGGAGATAACACACGCGATAAATCCTCACCGGTTAGCAGTCATTCATCCAGCGTCAGCACTGGCTCTGTGGAGCAGCAACAGCTGCCACCGGCGCACAGTAAAACTCCCAGCACATTCAAGCCCTACGAGACGAATAACAACAACAGCAACAACAATAACAACAATGATTGCGGCGCCACAAATCTCACCAGCAGCAGTAACAGTGGCAGCAACAGTGGCAGTAGCAACAGCATCCAACGCGTCAAGACGCCCAAAGCAAGTGGAGGCGGAGGCGGAGGAGTTGGAAACTTTTCCTCAGCAAATGGTGGACAACAACGTTGCGATTCAAACCAAAGTGCCAGCAGTTCACAGCGCGGTTCACCAAATGCAACAAATGCCTCATCCTCTGCCTCTGCCTCTGCCACACTTCGACGCACACCCAACAACACGGGTTCTGCTCTGCCTAACCAGCTTAATGGCAGTCCGGTGCAATCGTCCGCGCCAGTGCGCAGCAATTCCAAAGAGTCGGCAGCAATGCATAGTCCGAGCGCAGCTAGCTCCAGTTCGAGTCGCCTCCAGGAGGCAGCCTATGCGGCAGCCAAAGAGGCTAGCTATGTAAAAGCGCTGCATGCGGCCAGTCAACAGGCAAATCCCTCAGCAGGCTCATATTATCCACCAGGTAAGTTTGGGTTAGCCCAACAAAAATAAAGCAGCAAAACTAAGTTTATTTTCGAGAAATCCAATCTCCGTGTGCTTCCGTTTAAGCTTTGCGTTGATAGCAGTCAGTCAGTTAATACATCTACATTTTTGTATTTGTCTCTTTATCATCTACAGGCTATGGCTCGCCTTATCCAATGGACTTGATGACAGCGCAATCGTTAATGTCGCCACATCATGCCATGTTTAAGGCCTCGGCAATGAATCCCTATCTAAACTATGCTCGCCTCAAGGGTCTGTCCGACCAATCAGCAATGATGGCTGCCTCGCAAAATGTGTGCAGGGATCCCTATTGTACCGGTTGTCCAGCAAGTCCACATTATATTAACAAAGCGAATGGCCAAGCCTGTCCAGCTGGTTGTCCACAATGTGAGGGAAAGTCGGGCGGAGGCAATAATGGAGGCGGTGCTGGCGGCTCCAATGCAGCAGCAGCGGCGGCGGCAGCAGCTGCAGCATCCTCATATCATGCACAGTTGGCTGCGTTGGCGGCAGCCTCGCAGCTGCCGTATGTATGCTCCTGGATTGGCAGCGATGCGGCGTATTGTGGCAAGCGTTTCGGCACCTCCGATGATCTATTCCAGCATTTGCGAACACACACCGCCTCCGTGCCGGATGCAGTGCTGAGTGCTGCAGCAGCTGGGGGAATACCGCCAAATCATCCATTATTCCAGCGCACTTATCCCACACCGCCGTTGAGCCCGCTTTCGGCGGCGGCACGTTATCATCCGTATGGGAAGCCATCGATGATGCCGCCATCGTTGGGACCGCCTGGCATGCCCGGATTACCGCCACATCCTGCACTGGCTCAATACTTTGCACCCTATTCGTTATATGGACCGAGAATGGGTTCGTCGCATCCGTAGTAGGAACGTTGAAACATTGCGAAGAAGTTCAACATTCAAAGTCAAATCATTTTGCTTGAGTTTGGGGCTAAAGGGGGTATACTTGGGCGGGGCAGGGGGAAGTCAACTCACTCGTGAAACGAAAAGCTAGTGATCTAATGTACTTTAGTTACATACAAATGTTAAAACAACAACAAAAACAAAACAAAAAATTTACTCTAGGCACTACAACAAGTTGATAAACACTTAAAGAGTTCTATTTAAAAACAAAAATATTCATAAACAAAAAAAAAACGGAAGATATGCCACACAAATCAGTTTGTTCGTCTCTGAGTGTGTCCCATTAAATGCTTATGGTAATTTAATAAAAAAAAAATATATTATTTATTAAATAAAAATAAAGAAAAGCAAATAAAAATAAAAACCAATTATGAAATGAAAAGATTGTCCAAAAACTAAAAGTTGTAAAACTCTTGTACATTATAGTATACTAAATTAATATGATTATATATATGTTTATGTATGTATCTATGTAAATGTAATTATGAACACTATTTTAAAGTTCATTTAAGTCACTACAACAAAATCAATAAATCAAAGAAAAATTAAACTAACTAAGAACTTTTATTAAATGGCGATTTAAGTGCCGAACATTTTATTATTATTTAATTTTAATGAGAACTCAGAAAAGGTTAAACAAAATGAGAAAAGAACTTGTCCAAATATGAAAAATAAAATATGATATCGATATATATCTGGATCTAATGCAGTGAAAAGTAAAGAAAATTAAATCTGTGATGGAAACATTCGAAACATTGGATTTACCTACGATCTAACGAAATATGCGCCTTATCGAAATAGCTGAAACTCGAAACGAATGAATTAATGGGAGCACAAATAGAGAGAGGAAGAGATAGGAAGAGGATGGGAGAGTCTCGAGCCAAAGCGCCAGCCAATAAACCAGAGGACCCACAAATCATAACATTCAAGCTACGTTTGCCACGCTGAATTATGCCCGTTCAAAGCTTGGGTGTTTTTTTTTTTAAGGGTAAGGTGGTGGAAGTTAGCTGCCAAAGCTACCGATGCGACCGGTCGTCCGAGGCAGTAAATCATATTTTATATTTCCCCCGAAAACGAAAATGAAAACGGCCCAAAAAAAAAAAAGCGAGAAGTTGCATCGTGAAACTGAACCAGGGGAACTTAAGGGCTGGGGCTAGGCTAGGACACTAAAGTCCAATAGTTACGCTGCTCAGTGCCCACATATGGCGTCGATAAATTAAAATTTCTGTTCTGCAAGAAGGAGGAAGGTGGAGCGCGGTGGTTAGCTGGAATAGGGTATGCTAGGAGGTGGAGAGAGTCATACTATATTTTAGCCATGCCCTTGCATTTTGACAGCTCAGCCGCCCAGTGTGACTACCTGACAATTTATTGTATTATACGTTTTGGCATTTGGCTACCCACATTGGGAATGACCTCTTTGTGTGTTGAGGGTATGGAGTCATAAAAAAATATGCCATAAACCTTGCCAGCTACAAACACACACACACACTCATATAGTGGGCATTGGCGTTGGCATCAATAATTCTTTCATAAATGTCCATTTCACCACATACTACAGTACCATAGTACTATAGTACTATAGTCGAGAAACGCACAGAGAAACGACATTTGGTAGCTTTCCATATCGAAAGGGGTTGCACATAAGTGATGTTCACGTTCAGTGCTTTTGACAGGCATCGTAACTGTATAGTATGGCTTGAACGTTTCGTTTCGTTTCGCTTTATTTTTATACTCGATACCGAAGGTAAAGAGTATATTGGGTTTGTGCAATGTGCGTCATGGTGTCTGTCCGTCTCTATGAACGCAACTATTTTCGATACCCTTCAAGCTGGAGACTTGAAACTTCGCAAATATCATTGTCTTTGGTCGGGACAGATAAAGTGTCCAGAATGGGGCTCAAAATCGAAAAAATCTACGTATTTCTTACGTCACGCTACAGATAGCGTTACCAAATTTGGTAAGAAGAAAGCTACTGGCCACAAAGGACAGCAGGTTGTTTTGTTGAGTTAGACAAACAATAAGGTCTTAAATAAGGGCGCAAATCAAGAGCGCAAAGCTGAGTGCGCTTAAATGCAAGCTGAGCTCTGAGTTCTATTTTAACGCGCCTGTATTAGCTTCACCTGTACGGTATGTTTGTGTGCTTGTTTTGTTTTCTGCTTGAGCGTGGTAAAATGGGAAAAGCTAGTAGTAATTCTAGCTAAAGTACCAGGCGAACAGAAGTCAGTAGCAGGTGGCACCCGTTGCGCCATTCCTGGTAGTTCGAGCATGTATTTTAGAAGCGGATCGCCTATAACGGGACTTTACTCCCGTTGTTTTTCTGCATGCTACATACAGCCAATAAGAATGAATAGATTCTTACTGATACAGCTTCGAAAATGTCAATTGCATCACTTAGCAACTTATTTCTGCTATGCATGGTAGAATACTTTAAAGTCAGATGCGGTAAACGTCGGTATGATTAGAAGAAATAAGCTTTAGAGAAGGCCTAAAGTAGTATTCAACAACAAATAATACCGATCTTAATCGCATCTGACCATGAAATATTCCACCATGCATAGTAAAAATAAGTTGCTAAGTGATAATATTTTCGTGTTTGCAGCTGTATATAAGTACGACACGCAGCGTGTATCAAAACAATGGGAGTAAAGTCTCGTTATAGGTGATGCGCTAGCAGAATGTAGAAAATATCAGGAATCGCACAGCAGGCGCCACCTGCTATTGTTTTCTGTTCGCCTGGTACTTTAGCTGGAATTTGCACCCATATTACCATGCTCACTCAGACTCGCAGCAAAGTCAAGCTCAAATGCAATACCGCCTCCAGCCACACGCTTTTAAATACTTGAGCTTTTTTGAGCTGGAGTCACCGAATTGGTTAGAAAGAAAGCAGAGGATCTGTATTTAAATTTTTGATGTCACGCCCAAGCCTCTTTGTCAGTTTTTGAGCTTGAGTCTCCAAATTGGTTGACAATTTAACTGGTGACATCCCCGAAAGATCGCTGCCGCATCCGTACTCCTTTGCAAACAGGCCTCTGGTTACCCCTTTTTAAACAGGTATCGTGTATACCGCAGTCGGTTTTGTCGGACAATGTTTCCACTTGTTTGACAGTATCTATGCAAAGGTAAAAGGGATATTCAAGTTTTAGAAAAGTGTGTCACCAGCCTGCAGATATTATCCGTAAAATGCCATACGACTCTTTACTTCTAATTCACTGATTGACTGCTATCAACGCACAGGCAAAACAGTTAGACATAGCGCTTTAGTTTTGACGGGAAATAATAGTTGAATACTAAGGATCAAAACAAACCGGCAAGTGAAGATTGTTTAACTTAGCAAGGGTATACTCTAGCCAATCATTCACCTACAGCTACAATGCGCTACTGTTTCGTTTTTTTTTTAGCCGCGCAGGTGAAAGCCGCCGCGGTAGCCATTATAGTTCTCGCTGGCCGCGTCCATTTATCATTGAACAGAAGCTGCCCGCAACCCGCAGCCCACAACCAGCCAACAAAAGCTGGACTTGTCAGCCAGCGAAAAAGACGTCAGTGGAGCGGGTTGAATAAAATAAAACCAGTGGCAAGAATTATCGGTTTGGGATTTTGTGAGAAATATTTCATTCTGCCGTTTGCAATTTATTTTTCCTGCTTGCCTGCGAAACATATACTATAATGGAGATGAAAAATCGGCAATGATAAGAAAAGCGGAATAAAAAAAGAAACGGTAAAATATAAATTATGTCTTACAATGGGCTACAAGTAGCTATTAAAAGAAGTGCAAAAGTAATGGCAGGGTAAGTCATAATGGAAGCAACTACCTTAGAAGCCATTAGAAGCAAGCAATGACTTGTCCCCATGATAAGTGTTGACTGCATATTTAAAATGCAGACCCAGTGCAACCGGTAAGATCGTAATTCATTGAAATTTACGATTTTAGCAGCAACAACAAAGCAATTGCATTTAGCAAAAAAGCTTGTCATACACTTACTTTACTTAGCATATAGATAAAGTGATCTTGTTGGAAGTGAACGTAAAAATACTTTGATTTTCACTAACTCTATATTATTTTTATAGCATTCTTCAACATAAAACTTTCCATTCTTCGTTTTTTCAAAGTGAAAACTCTGCTAAACTAAACTATTAACATGTACTGAATGAACTCGCTGTCAAAGCAAGTTTTATGCTCTCGCCTTATGTGGAACACAATTGCATTTTCGACTCTTGTTATTGCACATATTTTGAACACCCAAAGAGTCAGCGAGCGAGAGAGAGAGAGAGAGAGAGAGTATACTAGTACAAGCGTGACAATAAACAACAAACAACTGAGTGCAAGCCACAACATAATTTTCAAAGCCAAATGACAGCCGACAAAACCATATATCATTGTGTATGGGGGCCCACAGTGTTTCTTGTCTGGCTTTGCCACCCACGAGCTGAACTTTTGTCACTTAAAAGGCGTCGCTGGCTGTCTTAACCAATGTCTGAATGCCAGTCCTGTATGTCTGTCTGTCTGTCTCTTCGACTGCCTGTCTCTCTTTCATCTGACTGGCATGTTAAGTTTTAATTTCTCGCTGACAAAAAAGCAAGTAAAAAGAAAATAACAAAATCGCTTTTATAAATTACCATGCAAGTGCCGCTGAAATTGTCGCATGTGTTTATGCATAGCTAGCAAATTATGCGAGCTACATGTTAATACACTGGCAAAAATAATAATAAGCCTTAGCACTAATTGTACTAGTTTTTCACGGTTAAAAATTTAAAGTTCTTCATAACTAAAGTACAAACATTATCAAGAAACAGGAAAATAAAATTAATTTCGATCTTAAAAATTTCAATTAATTCAAAACAAACCAAAATAAATTATGAATTAAGTATTAAAATTTAAATTTGTTTCATACATTTTGAATATATCATGTTCGAAAATTTACTTGTTTGATTTCCATTAAGTATCAACAGAATTCTTTTCAGTGCATTTACGTTTGCTTGCATCTTAGCTTCACTTAACAGCAGTGTTGCCAGGTTTTGAGCGCCCGCATAAGCTAGATTCTGGGAAAAAATAAGCTAGAACAAGCTAAAAAGTAAGCTATATCCAAATGCAGATAATAAAATGCTTGTAATTCCCAACTGGTTTATTTTGTTGCCGATAGATAACCCAGACAAATGCCTCGGACCAATACCTGAATTCATCAGTAGTTGCTCTGCCCAATATTAGTTATCAAGCGCAGCAATCTATTGATAGTTATCGATAGTATATCTTACCACCTGCCCTCCACCTCACACCCTTCCCACCACCCACCTACCTTCAGGTCTGGTTGGGCGCTTGTAAACTACTTTATTTTCCTTTAATAAGACTGTAATGTGCTTGCTTCAAAACATTTACTTATGTTTGGGCTTGTAATTCCCAACTGGTTTAGGCTTTAAATCATACCTAACCCAGGCAAATGCCTCGGTGTAGTAGTTGCTCTGCCCAAGTGAAGTGATCACGAGCAGTTATCGATCGTGTTTCTTGCCACCTCCCCCCTCTAACCCTTCCCACTCTTCGCCATCACCCTCTTCACCATTCCCCCTCTTCACCCACCATCCTCTTCACCCACCATCCTCTTCACCTTTCTTCTCTTCACCCACCCTCTCTTTACCCTTCCCCCTCTTCAGCCTTCCCCCTCTCCACCTCCCCCTATTCGTTACCCCCTTTGTTACCCCCTTCCCCATCCCCATCCTTTTACCCCTTTCCCCTTCATATAAGTATTTATCGTTTGTTTTAATTTAGTTGTAGCTGTGAAAAATAATTAGTATAATTATAAAAATTAACAATTCTGTTGTTTATTGGAATATTTTTATAAATTCATAATACATATTTTTGGGCTTGCAGCATATTGCCGACAGACATTTTTATAGTTTTTAGTGTTTCAAAGTTATTGGGAAGTCTGAAATTGAAAACAAGAATATAATATATGTATATTGTAATAATCAAATCAAGTTTAGCTTATTCTTACCTTTCTCAAAGTTGATGCATCCTAAATAATAGAAACATATATCGCGGGATAATTGTTTATAATTTATTTTAGGCATTTTTGCAACATTGACTTTTTCTATTTTCCCTTCTCAATTCCAAATGGAAAAAATCGCGCATGCATCATAACGATGACACTATCGATTAGAATACCAATTCCAATTCAGATTGATTAAGTTTACGTTACAAACGACTTTATGTGAACAAGCTCCGATATTTAAGCTGTGGAACACTTTAAATTTATGAAATATTCTTTCAAGTCACGAATA
>JARNME010000714.1:0-12291 GCA_030179655.1 Scaptomyza flava
GTATTTTAAGAGTTTATTAGTAAAAAAAAGCTAAAATAGAATAGGAATGACGGAGAAAAACAATTGTGTGTGTGTAAAGCCAAAAATTTATAGAAAAACAAGTGGAAACGTTGCAGTCGGACGCAACCGACTGCGGTATACTCGATACCAGTATTAAAATTTTGATGCCCATCCATGTGGGATGTCAATTGCTATCTTCATACCAAATTTGGTGACTCTAGCTCAAAGTTTGTAAAAGTGAGGAAAGGGGGACTGGGGGCGGTATGGTTGGGCGTGGCATTCAAATTTTTGGTGCAGATCCTTGTGGAATGTCAATTGCTATCTTCATACTAAATTTGGTGACTCTAGCTCGAAGTTTGTATAAAGTGGGGAAAGGGGGGCTGCGGGCGGTATTGTTGGGCGTGGCATCCAAATTTTGCTGCAGATCCTTGTGGAATGTCAAATGCTACCTTCATACCAAATTTGGTGACTCTAGTTCGAAGCATGTAAAAGGTGGTGGTAGGGGGGCTATGGGGCTTGGGGTGGTATGGGTGGGCGTGGCATTCAAATTTTTGCTTCCGATCCATGTGGGATGTCAAATGCTCTCTTCATACCAAATTTGGTGACTCTAGCTCGAAGTTTGTAAAAGTGGGGAAAGGGGGGCTGGGGGTGGTATGGTTGGGCGTGGTATTCAAATTTTTGGTGGCGATCTATGTGGGATGTCAATTGCTATCTTCATACCAAATTTGGTGACTCTAGCTCGAAGTGTGTATAAAGTGGGGAAAGGGGGGCTGCGGGCGGTATGGTTGGGCGTGGCATCCAAATTTTTGCTGCAGATCCTTGTGGAATGTCAAATGCTACCTTCATACCAAATTTGGTGACTCTAGCTCGAAGTTTGTATAAAGTGGGGAAAGGGGGGCTGCGGGCGGTATGGTTGGGCGTGGCATCCAAATTTTTGCTCCAGATCCTTGTGGAATGTCAAATGCTACCTTCATAACAAATTTGGTGACTCTAGCTCAAAGTTTGTATAAAGTGGGGAAAGGGGGGCTGGGGCGGTATGGTTGGGCGTGGTATTCAAATTTTTGGTGCCGATCTATGTGGGATGTCAATTGCTATCTTCATACCAAATTTGGTGACTCTAGCTCGAAGTTTGTATAAAGTGGGGAAAGGGGGGCTGCGGGCGGTATGGTTGGGCGTGGCATCCAAATTTTTGCTGCAGATCCTTGTGGAATGTCAAATGCTACCTTCATACCAAATTTGGTGACTCTAGCTCGAAGTTTGTATAAAGTGGGAAAGGGGGGCTGCGGGCGGTATGGTTGGGCGTGGCATCCAAATTTTTGCTGCAGATCCTTGTGGAATGTCAAATGCTACCTTCATACCAAATTTGGTGACTCTAGTTCGAAGCATGTAAAAGGTGGTGGTAGGGGGGCTATGGGCTTGGGGTGGTATGGGTGGGCGTGGCATTCAAATTTTGCTTCCGATCCATGTGGGATGTCAAATGCTCTCTTCATACCAAATATGGTGACTCTAGCTCGAAGTTTGTAAAAAGTGAGAAAAGGGGGGGGGGGGGGCTGGGGGCGTTATGGGTAGGCATGGCATCCAAATTTTGATGCAGATCTTTGTGGAATGTCAATTGCTATCTTCATACCAAATTTGGTGACTCTAGCTGAAAGTTTGTAAATGGTGGGGAAAGGGGGGCGGAATGGGTGGGCTTGGCTCCAAAACTTTGATGCAGATTTTTGGGGATCGCTACTAGCTATCTTCCCACCAAATTTGGTGGCTCTAGCTCCACAACTCTGGAAGATACACGCATTCCCGTTTTTGACGAAGCGTTGGGGTGGATGGGGGCGGCTAGGGTAGGATCGGTGGGCGTGGCATCCAAACTTTTGATGCAGTTTTTAGGGGGTCATCATCACCTATCTTGGCACCAAATTTGGTGGCTCTAGCTCAAAAACTTTGGGAGATATAGCCATTTCTGATTTCAAAATGCGGGGGCGCTGGGGGCGGAATGGGTGGGCGCGGCTCCAAAACTTTGATGCAGTTTTTGGGGATCGCTACTAGCTATCTTCCCACCAAATTTGGAAGCTCTAGCTCCACAACTCTGGAAGATACACGCATTCCCGTTTTTGACGAAGCGTTGGGGTGGATGGGGGTAGCTAGGGCAGTGTCGGTGGGCGTGGCATCCAAACTTTTGATGCAGTTTTTAGGGGGTCATCATCACCTATCTTGGCACCAAATTTGGTGGCTCTAGCTCAAAAACTGAGGGAGATATATGCTTTTTTGACTTTAAAATTCGGGGGGGCTGGGGGCGGAATGGGGGGGCGTGGCTCCAAAATTATTGATGCAGTTTTTTGGGGGTTGCTAGTAGCTATCTTCTTACCAAATTTGGTAGTTCTAGCTGTAAGGATGTGCGAAATATGTGGATTTATCGGTTTTGAGTTATCGAATTTATCGATTTGCCAGCCCCCCAGTTATCGTAGAAGACAGACACCATGACGGACATTGCACAAAACCAATATACTAGTTACCTTCGGTATCGAGTATAATAAAAAAATACGCAGGTGTTGCGGATTAAAAATCTCTTGTTTTATTTAGTATGATTACCTCAAAAGCAATTAAAACTATACCAAGGACAAAAACTGTAACATAACTTTTAGCGCCTTTAGGGTAAAAATGGTCACTTGAGTGTTACGTACCGTTTAGTGGGGGGGGGGGGAGGGGGGGGTACAGAAAAAACGTTACGGTGCGTTACATGGGGGGGGGGAGGGGGAGTCTAAAGTCTTCACAAATTGCGTTACGTATTACTTGAATGATCCCTTTGAAGTTAAGTCAGTATACCAAAGTCTTATATAAATTTAATATATTTATTGCAACTGAGTGCAGAATATCTTCTAGTCGGGCTCTCCCGACTAGAGCCTTCTTACTTGTTATACTCGATACCGAAGGTAAAGAGTATATTGGTTTTGTGCAATGTATGTATGTGTATGGTTGCAAGTTTTTTCCACACCCTTCAAGCTAAAGACTTGAAACTTTCCAAATTAAAGTGTCAAGATGAGGGTTCTAGCCCCCAGGGCTGGCAAATCGATAAGTTCGATAACTCAAAACCGATAAGTCCACATATTTCGCACATCCTTACAGCTAGAACTACAAAATTTGGTGAGAAGATAGCTACCCCCAAAAAACTGCATCAAAAACTTTGGAGCCACGCCCACCCATTCCGCCCCCAGCCCCCCTCATTTTAAAGTCAAAAAAGCATATATCTCCCACAGTTTTTGAGCCATAGCCACCAAATTTGGGGCCAATATAGTTGTTGATGACCCCCCAAAAACTGCATCAAAAGTTTGGATGCCACGCCCACCAATACCACAATACCAAAAACGGGAATGCGTGTATCTTCCAGAGTAGTTGAGCTAGAGCAAACAAATTTGGTAGGAAGATAGCTGACAAACCCCCAAAAATCTGCATCACAGTTTTGTAGCCACCCTACCCCTTCCTCCACCCTTTCCCCACTTTTTACAAACTTTTAGCTAGAGTCACCAAATTTTGTATGAAGATAGCAATTGACATCCCACATTGATCTGCAGCAAAAACTTGGATGCCACGCTCACCCATACCGCCCCCAGCCCCCTTTCCCCAATTTTTACAATTTTCGAGCTAGAGTCACCAAATTTGATATGAAGATAGCAATTGACATTCCACATAGATCTGCATCACAAATTTGGATGCCACACCCACCCAATCCGCCCCCCGTCCTCCTCTCCACAGCTTTTACAAACTTTGAGCTAGAGTCACCCAATTTGGTATGAAGATAGCTGGTTGCATTCCCATCTGCATCAGAAAATCTTTAAGGCAGCGTACACCCCTGCCGCACCCGCTACCCTTTGCAATCAGGCCTTTTTTACCGGTTTTAATACTGGTATCGATTATACCGCAGTCGGTTGCGTCCGACTTCAACGTTTCCACTTGTTTTAGTTTAACTCTCCTTTGGACTAAAAGCAAGTGGCTTATTACTGTCAGTATATCCCACTACCTCAAGCTCGTTCGTTGGCCGAGCGGTCTAAGGCGCGGGTCTTCGCTCCCGGACTCACCGATCGTTGGTTCTAATCCCGTCCACGGCCGAAAAAAAATATTTTTTTTTTTTTTTTTAATCTGCACCATGTTCATGTTCACTAGAACTTACAAATTTTTTTTTTCAATATTAATAGAACTAAAAATTAAAAAATAAATATAGTTTAAAATAACTGAAAAACACGCTTTTAGAGCATATCAAACTAAAAAGTTAAAAATAATTTTCAAATAAGCTTAAAACAATAATAAATGATAAATAGTATTATTGTAAAAAAAGCGTGGGGCGCTTTGTCCATATTTCTCGTACATCGAGCGCCCAACGCTTTTTTACAATAATGCTATTTATCATTTATTATTGTTTTAAGCTTATTTGAAAAGTTATTTTTAACTTTTTAGTTTGATATGCTCTTAAAGCGTGTTTTTAGTTTTTTTAAACTATATTTATTTACGTTGAGAATGCGAAAACAAAAACAATAGCACATTTTTTCATTTACCGCTTTGTTTTCGTTTATGTTTTGCTTGTTCTCTGATCTTCGCTGCACAGTTTTTTATGAACATTTTTTACTGCTCAGTGCACATCGAAGATGTAGATGTAGACGTAGATGTTGTTGTTGGAATTACTCCGTTATTTTTATAGGCACCAAAGCAAAGAATAACGGATTGTGATTAACTGTATTTAGAATATTGTTTCATTTGTTCTCGCAAGTTGGCAAACCTTTTCGTGTATATTTCACCAGTACTCGTTCAGTTTATGGAGAAGCACATTGCTCTAGTCGGTATTATTAAAGTAAGTTTATAGTGTTCATACTGCAATGTCCTCAAAAGAGGGAGATTTGTATAATCAGCTATTCTTGGCCTATAAAGGCTCTCATGTTGACTTACCAGCGCAACTGTGTCAAAAAAATGCCAACGAAATTTGGAAAATTGCTAAAGAAAAACTAAAAAATAAAGAAAAGTTCAGAGAACATATAACTGATGTTATACGAGAGTTGAAGATGAAGATCACGAAGAAGAAAGCAACAATGCTTAGTTATTTTACACAGGTAAGTTTACTGCTAAAATGACATAAGTAGTATTATATGTAATCCAAACCTTGATTTTCCATAAAAGAACTGGTCACAAGTATTATATATTTCTAGCTACCTATGAAAACATCAAACACGCCAGCAACACTAAGGCCCAATGTTCCATCGACTTCGCGTGCTCTTCAACAAAAACAGGTGCAACTGCTTGTATATGTTGTACATTATGGTCTTTTTTATCGGATGTGTCAATAATAACTATTCTTAATTTATTTCTCTTGGTCTATGGGATTCGGATGTTGTAGCTTCATCCACGTTTTCATCTCTTATGGAATCGACTGTCACAGTCACTGGACATGAAAGCACTGCCGTCAAACGAAAGATGAGCGATGCCGATGAGCAAAGTGAGAATAATAAAGAGACACCGTCTACGGAACCACACACGACTTGATTGATTCGGGCATCACTAAAAATGTTCCAAGCAAACCGGCTCAAGAAACTCTTATGAAGAAAATTGGTCTACTGCAACAGAGAATAAATGTTCTTACTGAAGCAAGGGACACTGGTATAGCCAAAAATGATGTTCACGACGAAATAAACAAGCTACGCAAAGAGTTGAAAGAAGAAGAGAAATGCTTAAAGAAAAAAAAAGACTCCGCTAAGCGTGCAAAAATATTTCGAGCCAAGGAAAAATTGGAGGAAAACTGAACGTCAGAGAAACAATCCTGCTGCGGCACAACCGCGAACTGTCCGTGGACAGCCCCCTTTAGTTGACTCGCAACCTGCTCTCCTAGAGACCATAATTAATATTGCTATTCATGGCAGCGCTGCAGGCTGGTGTTAATGGGATTTGAAATTTCTCGAAGCGGCACATATCTTCATTTACTCCCACGAGTTTCGAACACTCAAGAGGGAAGAAGGCACGTAAGTACCGTGCCGGTAAAGTTAGCAAGACCACAGACCGAGATGCACAAAAAGCACGAGGACGGGGAATTCTGCACTGCTACAATCAGGTCATTGGAATCTCTTGCGTCGCTTCTGGGACCGCAGCAAGTATTCGTTCTCTCACAAGACGATAAGGCACGTATACCAATAGGTTTACCGGTAGTGAAAAGTCAGAGCCCTCTTTTAATGCATATGGAATACAGAATACTTTTACCTGATCATGACTGGGTCGTGGCAGAGCGGCACAAACTTATTCCTTCTGTATACGCCGGTGTATACGTGGAACCTAACAATTTTGGTAAGGAAGAAGCTGTTAGGTACAGCGGGCCGACACACATAACTATAAGGAGCGGGAAACACGCATCCTCAACAGCGAACACCCATGCTTATGATTTCGAGTCACTTTTATCAATACCTTCATTCAAACCCTTAATGATGACAGAATCGAACACCGTGAAGCCAGTGATCATCATCTTTGTAGATGGTGGGCCGGACGAAAACCCGCGTTATCGCAAAGTCAAGAACTTTGCGATTGAACACTTTAGAAAATACAACCTGGACGCCCTGTTTATAGCGACTAATGCTCCTGGGCGGAGCGCATATAACCGAGTTGAGCGTCGCATGGCTCCCCTCAGCAAACGACTGGCAGGCGTCATTCTGCCTCATGAACATTTGGTTCACATCTTGACGGTAAAGGAGTGACTACGGATGATGATTTGGAAAAACGCAATTTTCAGCACGCTGGGGAAACACTTGCTGAAGTGTGGAGAGAAATGAAAATTGATAATTACGACGTATCGGCGGAGTATAGACAGCCCGAAGATAGCATGCAGGATCCAGCAGAACCAAATCTGGCGTGGTATAGCGTTCACGTCCGTGAATCGCAATATTTCTTACAGGTTATAAAATGCACGGATGAATCCTGCTGTTCGCCATCGAGAAGTGCATTGAAGTCTGTATTTGCGGATACTTTCATGCCCAATACTTCAAACCCCAAGCAACCTTGTAGTACCCAGTTTGCTTGACAAAGGAACATACAAGTTTTCTCCACTTCTAGTGAGGTTGACTGTTAATCTGGTACCTCCTCTAGAAGGGTTTAAGCAGATGCCGTATGATTTCTTTTGTCCATCTGTACAATCCGACCTTAAGAAAAAAGTATGTCCAACCTGTGGGATCTACTTTACATCTCACAAGAGTGTTCAAATGCACTGTCGCCACGTGCATGGAAAGATTGCCCAAGACCATTGTGAAACTAGAGTACGGCCACAGCGCCTTGCTGCCAGAAGGGCAAACGAGCTTCTCTGCATTGTGCGTCGTTTAGGAACATCGTCTGAGGGTGCTGACTGGCTCGACGAAGACAAAGTTGATGCAGGTGGCTTGAAAATTCCAGAACCGTCTTCTTCTGCACTCCAGGTGCCAGTGATGAAAGAATCTGAGTGGCTAGCAAACCCGTGGACAGAGGAGCTGTAACTTCAATCGAATTGTTTTTATAGACCTACTTAGATACTTGGTTAATCGTTGATTATTTTTAATTTGTTAAGAATACGATTTTATTTCGAGTAAAATATTTAATTTCAGTTTGGTTTCTGTTTATAATTGCATTCCTAAAGGTTAAAATAAACATGTTATGTATTTTAAGAGTTTATTAGTAAAAAAAAGCTAAAATAGAATAGGAATGACGGAGAATAACAGAAAAACGTTACGGTGCGTAACAAGGGGGGGGGGGGGAGGGGGAGTCTAAAATCTTCACAAATTGCGTTACGTATTACTTGAATGATCCCTTTGAAGTTAAGTCAGTATACCAAAGTCTTATATAAATTTAATATATTTATTGCAACTGAGTGCAGGATATCTTCTAGTCGGGCTCTCCCGACTAGAGCCTTCTTACTTGTTATACTCGATACCGAAGGTAAAGAGTATATTGGTTTTGTGCAATGTATGTATGTGTATGTGTTATATCTGATATATGTATTTATTCATTAACAATAAGACATGTGTGTCTTTTACGTGAACAGATAAAACTAAAACTTATTCTTCTTCATTACAATTCAGAGATGGAAACTCTGCACGATACATATCGATAGTAGCGTGGCGATACTACATCTCTCCCCTTCTTATTTACTGCCTAGCATAATATTGTGGTGCCTTCCTGACTCTGGTGGATCGACGTAGTGTTTCTTCTTTAGAGGCTTCTGCTGATTCTTTACTCGGGGAAGCCGTAACCGTTGTGCTTGTGCTGCTGCCGCTAATGACGGGTGACTTATTTATGCCCGGCTCCTCTACTGGCTGTGTGGGATGTATTTGAGTTGGATTACCACGGGAATTGGTAACTCTTGTCGCTGCTGTTCGTCTTCGTCATTTGGTAGAACATCGCGAACTGTGCCTCCCACTTTGCGCAATTGATCGACGTGTCGCTTCCACATCCTTTGATCATCAAGGCGAATTTGGTAGTGCACATCGCCTTGCTGCTTGACAACTGTTGCGAACTGCCATTTGTTTTTGCTTAAATAGTCTCGAGCCGCAACTCTCTCACCTGCAGAAAAGAATTTTGTTACCATATTAGATTCAGTGTAAATTTTCTCGTTCTGTGGCAATATTAATTCCAAACGCGATTGTATTTGACGTCCAAACATGAGCATAGACGGTGACTTCCCAGTCAATGGATGTACGGCTCTTCGATAAGCCATCAATACTTTCGGAAGTTCGGTGGTTACATTGTTCCCGGTACATTTAATGCTTTCAGTTTGTTTTTAAATGTTTGAACAAATCTTTCTGCTTGCCCGTTTGTTGCTGGGTGATACGGTGCTCCTTGCTTGTGTACAATTCCGTTTTTCTTTAAAAATGTTTTGAAGTTTTCTGCATTAAATTGTGTTCCATGATCACTAACTAGAACGTTAGGTATACCAAATGTAGTAAATATTTCTCGACATTTTTCGATCGTTGTTTGGGTTGACATATTTGGCGTTACATGTACTTCTGGCCACTTAGTGTAAGCGTCAACCAGCACGAAGAAATATTTTCCCAAAATGGACCTGCATAATCTACATGTACTCGTTCAAATGGTTTTGAAGCTGCTCTCCACATCTGCGTCGGTATCTTTTTCGGCTCTGCGTGCGTTGACTGGCATGCGCTGCAATTTGATACCATATCCTCGATGTCCTTGTCCATGTAATTCCACCAGCAATAACCTCTTGCCAGCGCTTTCATTTTCGTCATGCCCAAATGTGCCGTGTGCAGCTCTTCTAGAACTCTTTGGCGCAAGGGCTGTGGTATGTATACTCGAATCCCGCGCATAACGCATCCGTTGTGCAAGCTGAATTCAATTATTGGAATTCCAAATCGATTTTTGCTTGCGACCTCACGGCCATACTTTAAACATTCTATCAATATCTTGATTTCTTCATCTCTCTTTGTTACCTCTCGCAACTCTGCTACTGTCACTGGTAAATTTTCGATTAACTCATCTTCAATGATATCTATTTCTTCTGTGAACTCAGTTTCATCTTTACTCGGTAATCTTGATAATGCATCGGCATTTGCATTTTCTTTCGACTTTTTGCACCTTATTTTAAAATCAAAATGTTCTAAAAATATAGCGTAATGCTGCATTCGCGTAGCTGATAGGGTTGGGAGCCCTTTGCTCGGCGCGAAAATCTGTGCAATGGCTTTATTATCCGTAACTAAAGTAAATTCCCTGCCATACACGTATTGATAAAATTTGCGCACTCCATAAATAACTGCATATGCTTCCCTGTCTATCTGGCTATAACGCTGCTGTACCTTGCTTAACGTTTGCGATGCAAATTGAATGGGTTTCTCCACACCATTTCCATAGTCGTGACTTAAAACTGCTCCGACTCCAATGGGACTTGCATCTACTGCCAGAACGATCTTTACCTTAGGATCGTAATGTGTCAAAAACGTGTTCGTCTGCATTTGCTTCTTGATCTCTGCAAATGCTTGCTTGCAGTTCTTATCGAAATTAAATGGTACATTATCTTGTAATAATTGATTTAATGGATACGTAATGTTGCTCAAATTTCGTACGAACCTGCCGTAATAATTTATCAATCCCAAAAATGCACGAACTTCTTCCTTCGAGTTTGGCATCTTCATGTCTTTTATAGCATCCACCTTACTCTGCAACCGATGAATACCTTCTTTATCCACTAAATACCCGCAATATTCAATAGCGTCCTTCATAATTTCACATTTTTCCCAATTTACTCGCATATTGTACTTTTCCAATCGATGAAATACCTCCTTAAGTCGCTGAATGTGCGTTTCATTATTCTCTGCTGTGATCTTGATATCATCCAAGAATACAGATACTCCAGGTATGTCTCCAAATACCTGCTCCATTAGTCTTTGCCACTTCGCTGGCGCACTTGCGATTCCGAACATTAACCTTGTAGGCTGATAGAGTCCTTTATGTGTATTTAATGTCATCAAATGTCTATCCTCTGGGTGTACTTCCATCTGCAGATACGCCTTGGATAAATCAATCTTTGAAAATTTATCTCCTCGCGATATTTTACTGAACAATTCCTCAATGGTGGGTATGGGGTGTTGATCCACTAACAACTCTGGATTCAACGTGACCTTGTAGTCTCCGCAAATACGTACTGCTCCATTTCGCTTCCGTACTACTACAACGGGCGTGCCCCACTCGCTTTGGTCCACCTTCTCCAATAGGCCTGATTCAACTTGGCTATCCAATTCTTTTTCCACTGCTTCCAATAAGGGAAATGCAACACGCCTTGCTTTTAAGAACTTTGCCTGGGCTGTTGGCTTAAGATACAAACGTGCCTGAACGTTTAATATTTTTCCCGCTGAGGAAGAAAATACATTCGGAAATTCAGTTTTAAGCATTCTTTCAATTCCAGCTGGTCGCTGAGCGTGCGTGTCTTTTGCGATACAATTTACCTGTAACTGGCTTTTCAATACTTGCGTCCAGTTAATTTGAATATCTCTCAACCACTCTCGCCCCAACAATGGACTTCGGTTAGAGCGCACGATGTACAATTTAGCCACACGCAGACCGTTCTCCGCTTGAACGTGTACTTTTGTAAATCCCAAACAATCCAATGCTGCTCCACAATAGCTTACCAACTGTGTGTCCGATCTGTGTATTTAGCTTCCGGAAAATTTTTCTTTGCATCCTGCAAATTCATAATCGAGACTGGCGACCCTGTGTCAATTTCAAAATCAATTGACCTGTTGTTTACATTGCACCTGCATGTCACTTTGGCTCTTTGGCGCGTAACGATGCATGCTGCTCACCAACGTGCATCACCTCCTGAATGTCTTGAACTGAATGCTCATCCTCTGAGTTTTCATCTATTTGATTCATTTGTTTCTTCACCTTGAAACACATTCTCTTTAAATGCCCAATTTTACTGCAAAAATTACATTTTTCGCTTTTGTATTTACATTCATTTGCCATGTGAGATGGGCTACCGCATCGATAACAAGCTTTATTGGCTGCCTCCACCTCCTCCAAATAGTTTCCAAACTTACAATTTGTAGACAAGCGTCGCAGTGACACCAAAAACTCGCTGCATGATTCTCCTCCTTTTGTTTCCGCATGCTGAATCTGTAATTTTCTAAAATCTCATTTGGCTGTGGATCAAAATGCTCGGTTAGTTTGTCTACGATGCCCTTGAAATCTAGACTCTCCGGTATATTTGGCGCTAATTTGTCGCATAAAATGTTATATGTGCTAGCTCCAAGGTAATGCAACAAAATTTTGGGCTTTTTTTCCTGATTGCATCCGTATATTTCCATCGCCGTTTCCAAACGTTTTACCCAACGTGCAAATGACGTCGCTTGTGGATCGAACGATTCGAAATTGAAAAATGCTGTATTAGTATTAGTATTAGTGTTTGTCATGATTGGTTCCAACTAGTACTGTAAGTAGTCGAACTCCTCGTTGTATGTACGTATCTCCCTATATGTACTCGAACCGCTGCTTGTACTGTAAAAAGAAATCGGACGCCGATACGGTGTGTATGTATATGCCGCTGCTTGTACTGTAAAAAGTCTGACGCCGGTATATACTGTCGTTTGTACTGTATAAAACGACCTCCGTAAGGTTTTTTTTTTTTATCCTCGTCGCCAATTTGTTATATCTGATATATGTATTTATTCATTAACAATAAGACATGTGTGTCTTTTACGTGAACAGATAAAACTAAAACTTATTCTTCTTCATTACAATTCAGAGATGGAAACTCTGCACGATACATATCGATAGTAGCGTGGCGATACTACAGTA